>JAGXJF010005283.1:0-276531 GCA_019208055.1 Stipa capillata
TTTGACGAGGCTTTGTGGATCGTGAAGGGCAGTGGGCCAGTAGAATCCCTGACGAAACGCCTTTGAAACCAAGGCGCGGGGGGCGAGGTGCTATCCACATAGCCCCTGGTGAATCTCGCAGACCAACTCGATTGCCTCTTCCTTGGAGATGCATCGAAGGTAGGGTGCAGCGCTTGTACAGAGCGTGGTTGTAGATGGTGAAGCCCCTGGCCCGACTCTTGAATGGTGATGCCGGTGAAGTGCTTCTCCATGGCCCGAGCTAGGGCTAAGTTCTTGATCATCTCGGGGTCTTTGACTTGGTACCTCTTGTCGATGTGGCCGGCGATGAGCTGTGAGTCGCTCTTGACAACTATCCTTCGCACGCCCGATGTGCTTGACTTTCGAAGACCAAGGAGCAGTGCCTCGTACTCCGCCCCGTTGTTGGTGGTCTTGACCTGAAGGCGTGCACTGTAGGAGGTGACGTTGCCCTTTGGGGACTCGAGGATCGCCCCGGCGCCAGCACCTTCCGAGCACCACGAGCCATCAATGTAGATGGTCCACAACGGGTCGGAGGGGTTCAGAGGCGCTAGGCGCTCCGACAGGGCCCATTCTGCCAGGAAGTCCACCAACACCTGGGACTTGATCGCTGTCCTCGGCATAAATTCCATGGAGAACGGGGCGAGCTCAGTTGACCACTTGCCAATGCGCCCAGAAGCTTCCTTGTTGCGAAGCATCTCGCCGATTAGGAAAGCCGACGGTACTCGGATCGAGTGGGCAAGAAAGTAGTGTCACAGCTTCCGTGACACCATGAGGAGTGCATACGTGAGCTTCTCCAGTTCGGTGTATCGTACCTTCGCTCCTTGCAGTGCCTCGGACACATAGTAGATACGGTGTTGGGTCTTGTCCTTCTCCTTGCAAAGTACGGCGCTTACTGCGACCGGGGTGGCTGCAAGGTAAAGCAACAACGCCTCCCCGAGATCGGGGCTCTGCAACAGTGGTGGCAAGGTGAGGTATGTCTTCAACTCCTCAAAAACGGCATGGCTTTCACTCGTCCACTCAAAGCTAGAGGACCCTCGCAGTGGTGGCAAGGTGAGGTATGTCTTCAACTCCTCAAAAACGGCTTGGCTTTCACTTGTCCACTCAAAGCCAGAGGACCCCCGCAGTGCCTTGAAGAATGGGAGTCCTTTCTCAGTCAAGCGGGAGACGAACCTTCCCAACGCGGCGAGCCGCCCCGTCAACTTCTGCACTTCTTTTACATTCTCTGGTGGCCGCATGTCGAGCACGGCCTAGATTTTTACCGGGTTGGCCTCGATACCCCTTGCCGACACGAGGAAGCCAAGGAGCTTCCCAGCCTGGACCCCAAAGACACACTTCTCCGGGTTGAGTTTCATGCCCGCTTTTTTTAGGTTGTCGAATGTTTCTTGCAAAACCGCGGCGTGGGTGCCGGCAAGGACGCTCTTGATGACAATGTCATCGACATACACCTCAATGTTCTGCCCTATCTGCGGTGTGAGGGCCTTGTATACGAGCCGCGCGAAGGTTGCTCCAGCATTCTTGAGTCCGAAGGACATCCGAACGTAACAGAATGTCCCGGAGGGCGTGATGAAGCTTGTTTTCTCCTCGTCTTCTTTAGCCATCCATAGTTAGTGATACCTGGAGTATGCATCCAGGAAACTCATGAGTTCGCATCCCGAGGTGGCATCGACTAGCTGGTCGATCCGCGGGAGTGGAAAGTTGTCTTTTGGACACGTGCGGTTGAGGTTGGTGTAGTCAACACACATGCGCCACTTCCCATTGGCCTTCTTGACGAGGACGGGGTTGGGGAGCCAATCCGGGTACATGACCTCGCAGATGACTCCGGCCTTATAGAGCTTTTCGACTTGCTCTCGTGTCGCGGCTTGACGCTCCACGCACATCCTCCGGAACTTTTGCTTGACAGGGCACGCGTCAGGCTTGACGTGCAGCCTGTGCTCAACAATCTCCCTGGGTACGCTACGGAGGTCTTTGTGCTCCCATGCAAATAGGTCATGGTCGGACCAAAGCACGTCGAGCAGGGCCTCTACGACCTTTGGGTCAAGGTTCGCTCCGACGAGCACCGTCTTGGCTGGGTCTTCCGCTGAAAGTGGTGCTACGCGCATCTCGCCGTCGGGCTTGGGCTTGGGAACCCACCACCCGGATGTTGGGGGTCGGCAGCCCCTGGTGCAATCTTTGCGTCCTCGGCTTCAGCATGAATGGTGTGGACATAACGAATAGCCGCTTAGATGTCATCGTCGATCTTGCAGGATAAGTCTTGATTTCCTCGGATAGTGATGACACCGTGGGGGGGACGAGATCTTCACGCAGAGGAAGGCATGATGAGGGATGGCGCCAAACTTGTTCAGTGTGACCCAGCCAAGGATGACGTTATATTCCTATCGAGCATCCCTGCCAAGTCGGGGTTATAGATCGCGTGGCGAGTGGCCTCGCACACGCTGCTGTCAGTGATGTCAGGGATCTGGCACTGCACTTGAGCGAAACGCTGCGTGAAGTCATGTATCGATTCGTCGGGGGCCTGCTTGAGAGAGAATAGGTCTGAGGAGATGAGTTCCTTGTTCCGGTGGGCTACGAAGTGGCCGCTTAGCTTGTCACGGAGCTGCTCCCACGAGTACACCGAGCGAGGGGCCAGCCCGAGGTAGCATTTCCGTGCCAGGCCGGAGAGCACTAGCAACAACCCCTTCACCATGATCGCCTCGCCACCTCCTGCTGAGGACACAGCGGTCTCATATACTCTGAGGAACTCGATGGCGTCGGTATTCCCGTCAAAACTGGCGATATTGGGCGCTCGGTACTTGGTTGGCCATGGCGTCACTGCTAGCCCTGGGCTCAGCGGATTGTATGCGTCGGTGAGGCCCGAGGTGTTCGACGACGTTGGGTAGGTTCTGACTTTTAATTGATGAGGTGCGATGTTGGCGGGTTGTCTAGCTGCCCATCCCGGATGGCGGGGCTTAGGTCGTGGTAGAGGCGCTGGGACCCACGTAGGGTAGTGCTCCGCAGGGTGACGCGGCGTCGCTGGGGCCTCACCGCCTTGCTGCACGACGAAGTGATGTAAGCGTTGGTTCCCCCACATCATAGAGGGATGCCATGGCCATCTCTCGGTCGACATCCAACTGATGTCGCAGTGCTGCAGCTTCTTCGGTGCATGCTGGCGAGGGAGGCATTGCCCGCACATGGTTGTCGATCATGGCCTGGCGGAGGGCGGCGGCCTCCTGCGCTCCTACCGGGGGCGGCAGCCTGGCACACGCCTAGGCCTCTGCTACCCCCCATATGACCTCGTCGGTGGCTTGCGTGTTGCGCCGGGTTTGCTCCCGTGCTTCGGCTAAGGTTTCGTCCAGACGACGTCGCACCGCCGCTGCCTCGGCCAATTCGGGGATCGGCAGTGGAACCGCTGTGGCCCTCGCGGCGTCGCGCTCGGCACGGAGCACACCCGCCTCTGCGCGAGCATTGTCCGAAGCTTCGAGGGCACGGAGGGCCTCAGCCTTCGCCCTAACGAGTTCGTTCCTGAGCTCATTAGCCTCGCGCCGTAGGGCTTCCACCTCTGTTTTGACGCATGCTTCCGGGTTCACTGCGTCGATCACAGCTACGGGGAGTCTTGCAGCGCGGGCGTCAGTCGACGAGTCATCGTCGTGAGGGTTAGCGGCCGACGGGTCGTTGACACGGGCGCCACTGAGCACCGTGGTGAGGGCCGTGTTATTCGTCCTGGCGTGACTGGTTGGGTTCAGTGTGCGGGGGACGGTTGTCCTAGCCCCGCTCTTCTTCTTCGGTGCCATGGCTTTTCGCTCGGGTCCCCACGGACGGCGCCAACTGTCGTAGATACAAGTCTAGACAGTAGACTTGTGGCACCCCCGAACGGCTACAGCGACCATCGATGGTGCACGAGGAGTACGAGCAAGTACGACCCTTCGTCGAGCTGAGGCATGAAACACATACGACAGGGTAAAACACGAGTCGTGTACGAGGAGGCGAAACTCCCGTCGTGTACGATGAGGTGAAAGTCACTCTTCTATTGAAGTGCAGAATTAGGGTTACAAGATTTTTCTCCTCCTCCCTCTACCCCTAGGCGGTATTTATAGGGTTTGAGGATGGAAAATGAGAGATTATATTTTTGCCCTCAGATTCGGAGAACTTTACAAGGGCATGGTCGTCATTTCCCATGCATAGAAGATATTTTGGGAGAATATTCTGGGCATCTTCGGGGACTATTCTCTAGCATCTTTGGAGGAATTCCTAAGCACGTCCATGCAGTCCTTAACAATGCCGACGCAGACCCTGATGGTGACGGACATCGGGACAATCATTGGTGACGTCGACGTAGTCCTCGTTTTGACATCGTCGGCATAGACTTCGACGATGACGGACGTCGAGGTTGCCCTTGGCGGTGTCATCATAGTCCGTGATGATGGCGAAGACTGTGGCTGCCCTTGACGGTGTCAGTTTGGTCCTTGACGGTGCATGCGGAAGACTTTAAAAACGGACTAGCACGGGGACCCTACCCCAACAGAAATAACAAATTTGGAAGATGTTTTGCTATACATCAATACCATAATTGACACCTATCGGCCGTAATTAAAAGAATGCAAATTAGAAACACTGTAACGGGACAATGATCAATGATCGACCAACATTTTTAATCCGATCACTTGACAACATATTTGATCGGACATAGTAAATCTTGTCACATGACAACACATTGATCGGATGAAAGAAAAACCCTGTAAAATATATATTTATGGAACTTGTAAACGGCTTAGCAGCTCAAAACAGTATACAAGTCCAAAACATGGACATGGGAGATCGAGCACGCAGGGAGTCTAGCCTTGACTTACCATCTTGCACTGCCTAGATCCCGTCTAAAAACGTGTGATATTTTTCCTAAAATTTTGTGAAGATTAAAATGTTTCTTACTTTCTCTGTTCGGAAATAGTATATGTACTGCGTGAGAGCCACCATCCAACCTCCGATAAGAAAAATATATACGAAACTCAAGATTGTTCAGAGACCACGGAATCCAATAACAGAAGACAACGCAGTAGTTAGCCGGTTGTGTCAACAAGAAATTCAGGCGCGTCGATCCATGCGTGAGTGCACCTAATACAACTATCTGCAGGCAATTTCTTATTGTCATAGATCACTAAAGTCATCAAACATTTACTTGGTACGAATTTCTCTAGGGAGTGGTTACTTGCAGGAGGCCACGACATTGCAGTGCATGCATGCGTGCGTGCCTAATTAACCAAGAGGAGAGCCGGCACAAAGCTATGACGTTATTCGATCGAGCTTTTTTTTTCTAATAAAGGAAGAGCTTTATTATGTCCTGATTTCTGCGTCGAATAAATGCACACAACACTAAGAGTTTGCAAGATCAGAGTGTTGTGTCCACTGGCACTAAAAGAACAGATTACAAAGACCCCTCCAAACATGAGGATATCATACAGTACATAATCTACTATGCAATCACCATCTATATGGCGACATAAATTACCTGGCAATTACTGTCATTTCATCATCTCCTCCCTGTGCCAAGACAAGTTCAGTACATAACCTAACTATCTAAAAGAAAACAACGTTGCTTAGGAGACATGATGCATGACATCTATTCATATCGCTCCAATTGCAATCCTAGAATAGCAAGGAATGTGTTATACTGCACAGGTAGCGTGAAAGGAGAAACGACAGTGGGAGATGGCATATAAATGAATATATACTTGGGAGGGCAAACGTGTCGTTGGTGAAAAAATAAATATGAAATTGTCCGGTCTTAGCGGCATAAAATGATTAATCTGTCTTAGGCTCTTATATATGGTAAATGCCATGTTTTCTTCACATGCGTGTATGTGTTTTAGATAACAGAAACCTCTGTACCGAAAGTATGCACAACCAGCAATAGTCGTTATCACAAAGTTTGAAAATTAAAGAACCAAAACAAATCAGTTTTACATTCGAATCGGCAAAGGTCCCAACGGACAGAATAACTAATGAAATAAAGTTCACGACCCATGTAGCTGACCATCACACAGCCGTCTACTAGACCACCGTCACACATGCATGGAAAATGAAAAACTCAATTCACGCGACATCTGATTGTTTGCTCGATCCCCTTCGCCGTAAAATGCATGTATATTAGTATATACAACCACTATATCCGTACCATCACATCAGACATTTACAACGGTCAGCATCAAACTTTTATTAAATTACCAGATCTTTATGCAGCATCTTCTATTTTCAAACAAGGGCAAAACAGTACCCCCCAAGTTTTGCTTTATTAAGGGAAGACAAGACACCAGAGTAGCGTATGACATAGTCTCACAAAAACTCGTGATGCCAATTATTCAAAAGGTTGAAATACGTTGAGGGCTCACAGACAAGCACTAGCATAACATAGATTCGATTTATTGTATAGCTTAACATAGCTAGAAACTAAAGCAAGCCATTTGCACAGTCCAAATACAGATCTTCCATGCAATCAACAAGGCTTGATTTAGTAGTGGTTGTTCTCCCAGAATTGAGCCTGGAGCCAGTCTATTGTCTTCTTGTCCACCTGAAAGGCCTTTGCCAAAACATCATCTGAGATTGGCGGCTTTGACCCAAACACAGCGTTGGCAATGGTGATAGTCCCAGGGTTTTGGCTGCTAAGTGCAGCAATTGCAACCGCCGGCTTGTAGGGGTTGGGGTTGAATTGGAAGTGGATGAGCCCTTCTGGGAAAACGAACACATCACCCTTGTTGAGCACCTTGGAGAAAAGCTTGTTACCTGGGTTGGACGTGACAAAGCCTACATAAAGGGTCCCTTCAAGCACGGTGAGAATCTCGGTGGCACGCGGGTGAGTATGTGGTGGGTTCTCGCCCAACGGCGCATAGTCGATACGCGCCAGGGAAATGCCCAATGTGTTGAGGCCAGGAATCCGCATGACATTGATCAAGGTGACGTTGGACCCAACCTTGCTCACTTTCGTGTCCCTTGGCATGTCAAGTTTGGCTGCCAGGAAGAAGTCCTCCGCTTTCACATCTTTTGGGTCTTTGCAGACAAATCCATTGACAAGAACTGTAATGAAGGTAACATGTACAACATCCGAGTCAGAATGTTATCAATAATCTTTAACATATATATACTTGTATGCTGATTTTACACGTAAATATGCGTGTATGAAAACTAAGAAGTGATTGATCTTAACAGTGCTACAAGTACATACCATGTGAGCTGTTGTCTGCGACGCAGAAGTCTTGGAGAGGACTGGGATCAGAAGCGATGGCCTGCCATGAGACCAACGCGAGAAGAGCAGCGAGAAGGAAGTAGGAAGAGGAGGCCATTAGTGTTTTTGCAGAAGTGCTTGTACGTGTTTGTGATGTTGTGTGCTTTGGCCTTGGGGAGGATGGACGAGTATTTATAGCAGCAGAAAGAGGTGGTGATGTTGTGAACAAGCCAAGAAGATTTGTATGGCGAGATAGAAATGGTCATTAATTTAATTGAGCAGGTAGAGTGTGCCAACTAATAGCAATATGTTATCTGGAACCGATCAACTTTAGGAAGGTTCCTCATGGTTTTCCTTTTAATTTGTGTACGGGCAGGGGCGGACACAGGCCTGGGCAGCTGGTCGCAGGCCCAGGCCCATGAGCCCATATTAATCTTTCTTGAAAAGAAAACATTGGGCTGAGTAATGTTTATGTTAAGATGGTGACCAGGTACGTACGTAAAAGTGATCTAATTAATGTCGATACTTGAGCAAAGAGCCAAGCAACTTGGAAACGATGTAGGTGTTTTCTAGAGTCATTGATGGATGATCTCAAAAATTGTGGACCAACAGGATAGAGGTATTTGATGCACACAAGCGAGAGAACTTCAATCTGCAAAAGTTATTATTTTCACCATAAATGATTATCCTGTCCTTACTAATCTTTTGTGGCAGAGTATGAAAGGAGAAAAACATATACAAATTGCTTGGATGATAACGCGATTGTGTGGCTTAAGTATTCGGGGAAAACCGTGCACATGCGTCACTGTAGGTACCTTCGAGGGATCACCTGTACCGTCGAATGTAGAAACAATTTAACGGACGAAATGAGGATGATACACCTCCTAGGAAATTTAATGGTAAAAATATGTACGATATGGTTAATGTCGGGGTTTATTTCCGGTAATACTGAATATGGGGCAGCGTGAGCATAGTAGATCCAGATGGGTCCACACGGGAGACAATGTTTGAGCAGGTTCAGGCCCTCATGGAGAGGTAATACCCTACGTCCTGTGTTTGGTGGATTGAATTGACTTTATCCCGTATGCCGCAAGCCTTTCAGGGTAGGTCTCAAGGTTGCTAGGGTGTATCTGTATGAGAATACTAGAGTGTATGAAAGCCTCCCGATCTAGAGATCCCTCCCTGGCCTTATATAGGCGACCGGGGTAGGGTCACAAGAGTCCAGATCGGTTTACAGATTGGTTCCGAGTCAAGTATAACAGAATCCGGGGTTACCGGATGCGTTCTTATCTCTGTCTTGTACTCCAAGTCGATGAGGTGCCCCCGTGTAGAAGTCAGACTCCGAGTAATCGGTCCGGCCCACCCTACGTCCAGAGGGCCGGATTCGTCCGCCTTGACGATACTCGGGTGCCATGTCGTCATCAGTAGCCCTGAGTCATTCACGATCTGATTGTTGTTCGCCTTCTCTCCTAAATAAGTTTCCCGAGTGGCCTCCGTTTGAGCTCACCTTCTGGTTGTTTGCAAGAAGATTGTGAGGGACTCATAGTACTCCTGTGGAAAAGACAATAATAAGCCGAATAATATTCACCCGTGGGGCAGGAATATCATGGCAGGTGAGTTAATAGCCGGTTAATCCTAGTGGTATCCAGTTGTTTCCAGGGGATGGAGACCAGGTAATAGCCCAGCGGGGGCATACCATGAATCCCGACTGAATTCCCGAGTGATACCTAGTTTCCCGAGTGGCTCAGGTTCAGCTAGTGTCCCCCTGGGGGAATACCCTCGGAATTTGCGTCAGAACCAGAACACATGCTGTAGCGCTTCGGTCCTGAGTCGTTCGGTGTCCGACTAGTGGCCCACTGGAGGCGCACTACAGCCGCCCTTCACTCGGGTGTATTCAAGTGGTCGTGGACTCCTGGAAGTCAACCATTAAAACCCTTCAAACTGTAGCGCTTTGGTCCAGAGTTGCTCGATATCCGACTAGCGGCCCGATGGAGGCGCGCTACAGCTGCTTTTTATATGGGTGCATCCCCCGAGCCTCCGGCCAACTGGAGCAGTCAGGTGGAGGTTCTTTGTTAACATGTAGATTTCACTCTGGGGGCACGAACAGTGCACCCAGAGGGTGTAGCCCCCGAGCCTCCGGCCGACTGGAACAGTCGGGCGGAGGTTCTTTTTGGTTTGTAGATTCCACACTGGGTGCGAAGGTTCTTTTTGGTTTGTAGATTCCACACTGGGGGCACGAACAGTGTTCGTGCCCCCAGTGGGTGTAGCCCCCGAGCCTCCACTCAGTTCAAGGAGCCGAGCGGAGGGTCTTGATGATTCTTCCCGCCTTCGACTGACTTGGCCAGCGCAAGGCCGAGTGGGATAACCTGGAGAGCACCCTCCGCGCGACACAGGAGCAAGTGATCGTGAAGGAAACCCCGCTTGAGTCTGATGGAGGAGGTCCAGTCTGCGGCGAACACCATTGCTGATGGCGTTGTCCTGTAAAGGCAGGCAGCAAACACGTGAACCGCTCCATATACATGTGAAGTACTCGGGAAGGCCGGGTGCAACTTGCTTATGCATGTTTTGGTTAACTTGTTTTGTGTTTATTAACCCCTTCTTTCGTAAAAATTCATTCGTGTGTAAGTTAGCCCTTTGTGTGTGCTCTTGCCGACCCGTCATAGCCCCCATTACATAGAGATTAGCCGTGGACTGTTTCCCGTGTAGCGCAGGGCTGTGGCGTAGACTGGCGATCGAAGACGAAGAGTTAACGCCGAGCGTTTTACACAGTACTAAAATAATTGTTGAAAGAGAAGAGCCCGAGTGCGCCTGGGCGCACCCGGTGTGGTGTAGCTCTCGAGTGTCCGCTATGTGTAGCTGTGAGCGTGCATAGCAGGTAAGTCGGGAAACCCAAAAAGTTTACTCGGATGGAGCAAATAAAATATTTTTATTCATTCATTCATGCTTAAAGTATGGAAGTACAATGCTTAAGCATAAAAGCGACTTAGCTGTTCAATGTTTCAGGCGTTGGTGACGAGGTTGCCGTCCTTATCCTTCAGCCGGTAAGCCCCCGAGTGTAGTACTTCAGCGACAGTGTACGGGCCTTCCCATGGTGGAGAGAGCTTGTGCTTGCCCTTGTTGGACTGGACTTGACACAGGGCCAAGTCGCCAACGTCGAAAGTGCGCCCACGTATGTGGCGACGGTTGTTGTTGTTCGCCGGCACATCTGAGTCAGCCACGAAGGCCTCCCGAGGAGGATTGCGGCTTTCCAAACTCTCGAAGCCGTCCGAGTCGTAGTCAAGGATGGGCAGAAGGGACTCGATCGCGTCGACCAATCGGGATCCCTGCTCGACGGGTGAAGACCCATGCTCAAACAGGAGATCCAACTTTAGCATGACCTCATCCTTGGAGATGGCCGCCGAAATAATCGACTCGGACGAGAGTCCGGGTGAAGAGGACGGTGAAGCCTCCGCTGACTGGCTGGGGGCCAAGTCGCAAGGGTGAAGTTTGCCGAGTTTGTCGGTGATGAAGTCCAGGTTTCTGACCCAGAAGACCTGTCCTGGATCGGCGACAGAATCTTGGGGGCCAAAGCTCATGATCAGCCTCAGAGCGAAGTCACCGTTATCGTTGAAGAAACCCATCTGGATCTGTTCGGATGGATCTATGCGCACAGCCCCTACCTGGCGTGCCAACTGTCGGGGTTTATTTCCAGCAATACTGAATATGGGGCAGCATGAGCACAGCAGATCCAGATGGGTGCACACAGGAGACAATGTTTGAGCAAGTTCAGGCTCACACGGAGAGGTAATACCCTACGTCCTGTGTTTGGTGGATTGAATTGACTGTATCCCGTATGCCGCAAGCCTTTGAGGGTAGGTCTCAAGGTTGCTAGGGTGTATGTCTATGAGAATACTAGAGTGTATGAAAGCCTCCCGATCCAGAGATCCCTCCCTGGCCTTATATAGGCGACCGGGTTAGGGTTACAAGAGTCCAGATCGGTTTACAGATTAGTTCCGAGTCAGTTACAACAGAATCCGGGGTTGCCGGATGCGTTCTTATCTCTGTCTTGTACTCCAAGTCAATGAGGCACCCCCGTGTAGAAGTCGGACTCCGAGTAGTCGGTCTAGCCCACCCTATATCCAGAGGGCCGGATTCGTCCGCCTAGACGATACCCGGGTGCCACATCATCGTCAGTTAATCATATCAAAGTTATCCAAGAGAAAACAAGGAAAGTCAAACCTACACGTGAGAAGGCCGTGTGGATGAAGATGTTGATACTCTGAAACTTACCTTATTGGGAGCACCTACAAATTTGTCATTGCATTGACATCATGCACGTAGAGAAAATTGTATATGGTAACGTGATTGGTCTACTATTGAACATTAAGGGCAAAACAAAAGATGGCCTCAAAACACGGCTTGACTCATTGGATATGAGAACCAGAATGGAGTTACGACCAAAAGAGACTGAAACTAGCTATGAACCTTCTTGTTATACTCTGTCCAAGGCTAAGAAAACAGAGCTGCGTCAATTCCTGTGTGGTGTGAATGTTCCTTCCGGCTACTCCTCCAACAACAGGAGACTTTTTTCAATGGGAGATTTGAAATTGATTGGCCTGAAGGCTCATGATTTTCATGTGCAGATGACTCAGATACTCCCAGTTGCAATTCAAAGTATTCTACCTGTCAAGGTTTGAGAGACGATCATGAGGTTATGTTATTTTTTAAAAAAAATTTCTTAGAAGGTCATCGATCCCTTCGAAATAGATGATCTTCAGAAGGCAGTGGTGATGATTCTAACTCAGATAGAGATGTATTTCCACCATCGTTCTTCAATATCATGGTCTATCTCATTGTACATCTTGTTAGAGAGATAAAGTGGTGCAGGGCCATGCTCATATGTAGCATGTACTGCTCGAAAGGTACATGGGAATTCTAAAACACTTTGTGTGAAATCAATCATAGCTGGAGGGCAGCATTGTCGAAAGCTATGCAAGTGAAGACGTAGTCGAGTTCTACATTGACTACATGATTGCATTAAAGCCCGTTAGTTTGTCTCAATGTTTCCATGAGGGAAGGCTTGGGGGTACCGGAACCATCAGCAAGAAATATATCGATCCTGTACAGAAAGTTATTGATCAAATCCATTTCACGGTATTGCGACAAATGACTGTAGTGAGTTTGTACAGTGATCAACACAAGGCCAAGCTACGAAAGAATAATCCAAAAATGACGGATGTTTGGGTGATCAACCTCATGGGCTATCGTAAGGTAACCTTACGCTGACATGGTTGGTAGAAGAACCATCATATATAGTTTTGACATGACAAGATCTGAACATAATTTATACAAAAGCTTAGCATCTGAAGAACACAAACCAGAATAATGGCGTGTGCATAGATGTTTGAGATACATCTAGGAAGAAGCGCTCGTACTATTGGTACATAGAGGAGATATGGAAGTTGTACTACGTAAATTTCAAGATTCTCCTGTTTCGGTGCCGTTGGGTCAATCCCTCACAGGTGAAAGGTGGTTAGTACGGCTTCACAACCATTGACCTAACAACTATTGCATACAAAGATAACCATTTGTACTAGCAAATCAAGTTGACTAGATCCTCTATGTAACCGATCCTTTAAATAAGACACGGCACATAGCCATGCACTCGAAAAGGAGTATTGTTAAAGTTGAGGATGTAGTGGATGAGGTTGAGTACGATCAATTTGACGAGATGCTTTTTTCCCGAGATAGCATAACACCCAAGAAAAAATCAAGGACGAAGCTACCAAGCATACGCAACAATCAAATTAAGACTCATATTTTTAGAAAAGTAGAAGCATGTTTCCTATGCAATTATGTGGATTAACTATGGTGACCTATTACCTCCTAGGAGATTGCCCTTGACTACTATTTAGACATTAATGACGGGGAAGCTGTACTCGATGTATGGGACCGTCAGCATTGCTCGTCGTCGCAGCCGCAGCAAGCTTGAGTTCTCGGCGCTTACCGTCAAGGGTAAGTGGGCCGATTGGCGGGATGCTTGGTTCTACTGTTGAGCTCATGACTCGGGATTCCTTTGTACAACGAGCATCTCGACACCGGCGGTCGCGCTCCCCTCTCTCACTGGGAGTGGCGAGGCACAGCGGATCTTGTTCCAGCTCTTAGCCCTTGAGCTGAGCATGCGGGACTTGGTGGAAGAGTACCTCCTACTGGGGATTTCGCCGCTTGCCTCTAGCTGGACGTTGTGGTTACTGCCAAAGGGCCGGGAAGAGCCACACGGTCTGCGGGTATTGGGGAAGTATCTCCCCTCGGCATGTGAGGCTCTTAATTTACTCATTCCTTGGGCCTCCGTCACGCCGAGGTTCTTGCCCCCTTCGGTCTTAAGCTCGTTTTCTATCTCCATTTTTCTTCGTTTCGCATATTCTTCTTTAGCGCAGGTGGAGGAGGCGGCAGCCACGCTACTCAGCCGCTACACCAAGGTTGAGGCTGCGGATGTAAAGTTGATGATCAAGAGGCCCCAATGCAACAGGGCCTGCATGGCCTTTGGGTGGGCTTTGCCCGAGCGGCCGTCTCTTCTCTCTGCCGAGGAGGCTGCCGGGGCCAAACGAACGTGGTCGGACGTGTCGGGCTTGCCGCCTCGGAGGGTCTGAGCTCGCGAGCCACTGGCTACTACTATGGCCGACGAGCGCTCTCTGAGTCCACAGCATGAGCTGCCTCGCTGGCGTCCCGGCCTCAAGAAGGACCCGATGGTGGTCCTAGTTTCACCTGACATTGAGTCGAGCGCTGAGGATTATGAGGACAGCGATGACGAGTCCGGGGCGGCGTCTGAGGGTTCAGGTGGTGGCCACCTTCCCTCTCTGTCCCTGGACGTAGCGTCATCCAGTGGCTTTGACTTCGGCATTGACAGGGTAGACGAGGTTGACACTGGTACTTCCATCGCCACAGGGGCAGCGGCGGTGACGTCGGTCGCCACGGCGCCGAGAGGGGCAGCGGCGACATCTTCGGCGCGACACCCGGCGTAGCTCTCTCCGGCTGCTACGCCCGGAGATAGTCGCTCTGCCAGGCTGTCACCACCTGCCCCACGCGTGCCGGCGTCCGACGGTGATGGAGGCCGCAGGGCTGTCCCAGGTGCCTTGCTGGTGGCCAGGCGACTGCTTCCAGGACACTTCACCGACTCAGAGGTCGAGGCTAGTTTCTACCACGACGCGGCACTTCGGATCTCGCCTGCCGACCTTGATGTCACTTTTGGAGGGATGTCGCTTATGGAGGTTCGCGATGCTTCCAAGTCTGCCTTGGTTAAGTTATCGTGAGCATTTGGTTTTTTGAATTACTTGCATATTCTATCTTCTTGATGGTTATTGACTCTTGGCTCGCGCCCCTAGGGCTTCCTCACAACTGAGCGACTCCTGGAGATGAATGGTTCCAAGATCGATGGTGCGCATGCTCGAGTCTGGGAAGAGAAAGGGATCACCAAGACTGCCAAGGCTGAGGCCACAGAGGCCACGAGGAAGTTGGCCGAGGCGGAGAATACCATCACCTTGCTCCGCGTGGAGCTTCGCGCCTTGCAAGCTGAGCAGGAGGGCTGCTGTGGAACGGCAGCAGGAGGCAGGCATGCTAGCAGCGTCGGTTGCTGTGGAGGTTGGCGAGCTGGGCAGTGGTCTTGGCATCTCCGCTGCCCCTCCTGACTTCTCAGGCGAGGATGCGACGGCCGCTTGACTGCGGTGGGTGGTTGCGGTTGCCGCTGCCACGAGGGATGCAATCCCGGCACACGCGTGGGACTGCACGCAGTCTTGCGCCGAGCTAGCCTTCGTCTGCCTTCGTGAGGCCGGCTGCGATCCGGTAGGAAAGTTTGAGGTGGAGGCGTACGTGGCTCCGAGCAAGAGGACCATCCTGGACTCTCGTGCTCTTGTCCGGGACGGTGTTCGAGCCTTCTTGGCCCACGTGTGGGACAAGCGCGGCGGGAAGTACCTTGCTGCGCTCTGGAAGTCGCGATTCCTTGGGGGATCTTCTGGTGGGACATCGGAGGGAGCCCCTGGCGAGCCAGTCTTGCCTTCGCAGGTGTGAGGCTCACGGCTTGGCTTTGCGTGTCATGTCTATATTGCAAAGTTTACACCACCTTTTAGTTTCACTTTCTGCATGTGATGAGAGTTTTCACTTCGCCCCGACACGAGAGTTCCCATTCCTCCTCCACACGAGTGTTTCACATTCCGTCTCGCCGGTCACGGTAATGCGCGCTCCCCCTCGATGGACGCTACACTTGCTCGTGCTCCTTCGGTGGTCCCAGAGGTCGATGTAACAGATTGGGGGTGCCTCAAGTACACTGCCTAGTCCCGTAGCTATGACAGACACCTATTGGCCGTAATTAAAAGAATGCAAATTAGAAACACTGTGACGGGACAATGATCAATGATCGAGCAACATTTTTAATCCGATCACTTGACAACATATTTGATCGGACGTAGTAAATCTTGTCACATGACAACACATTGATCGGATGAAAGAAAAACTCTGTAAAATGCTTACTGTGCCCTCAAGCACAGTAAGGATCTGATGCCAAAGGAAGTCCTCTATGATGTCCCATGCTGACAAGCCCCTGCCGGCAAGGGCGGTGATGTCGCCAATGAGGGCCTTGAGCCACTTGGTCTCTTTTGGGGCCTCCGACCAGCTCTTATTCGGGAGGGGCGCCAGGCCACGGTAGTGGATCTCGAAGGAGAGTGGAGGCTGGCAGTAAAACCATCTCGCGTGCCAGCCCGACCACGATGACTTCTAGGAGGAGATGTAGGCGTCCTTCCTCCCCTCCTGGAGTCGGAATCCAGCCCCGCCGATGACGCCTCCACCGCTGGCCTTCATCCGACGAAGGTTGTAGTAGTACCTCCAGAGCTCCAGGCTCGGCCTGATGTCGAGGTACGCTTTGCACAAATGTGCAAAGACCGCCAGCATCAGACCAAGTTCGGGTTGCGATGTATCAACTCGATCCCGTAGAACTGGAGGACTAGGAGGAAAAGGTGTGAAGGTGGGAATCGGAATCCACACCTGAAGAAATCCACGAAGACGATGGTCCCATTCGTGTCTGGACTGCGGAACCGTCTCCTTCCAGGGCCCCCCCGGTGAGGTACGAATACCTCCGGGAGGATGAACTCCTCCGCCGCGAGCTTCTTGAGGATGGCGGAGTCCATCACCGACGGCTCGAGCTCGGGGATGACAATGATCAGTTCTCTCGAAGGATCCTCCGCCGACTTCTTGGTCTCGGGGGACTTCTTCACTGCACTTTTCTTTCCCATTGTCGTTGACAGTGGTCGGCGACGGCGAAGCAGGGATCGGAGACAGGGGCGCAGGGAAGAAGATGAGAATGCTAGGAGACAGAAAGCAATGCGAGCAAAACCCCAACCAACTCTCGGTCTCTTAAGAGATTCAATTTTCGCCTGACCGGAGCACGGTTAACGCCATGATCTATTCCATCGCATTAAATGTGGACAGTTGCTTTCCCCGCATGTGAGATGGCGTGCACGGGAAAACGAGGGTCTGACAAACCCACGACCCCGACAAGCGCGTTATGTTTTGGCTAACGTCAGCCGAACAGTAGCGTAGAAAAAAGGAAAGATTCTTCATCACCATGTGAAAATTTCGCCTCGACGGTTCGGTTTTCCAGAAATCTACTAGACGAACGCGTGTCCGTGATCGACGGATCAGATTAAATCAAAGATGCTTCTCGGGCAAGCTAGCCCAGAAAATGCCTTGGACTACTCGGAGGTTTATCCCGACAAGGATATCGCGACTACCCGGTAGAGATAGTGCCTACTCGGGGATGTTGTCAACAAAGTACTTGATTTCGCCTACTCAGAGTTGCTTCTCGAAAAGGGCAGATTTCCTACAGAACAGTCATGACCTCACTTCACGTACTGATGGGAGGCTTGATGATGAATAGTATAGTATCCCGTATAGGAGGAGGTATCCGTATACGATTCCCTGGACTATTGGAATAAGAATACGTATCCAGTAAGGATCCCCAGGAGATAAGGTAACCCCTCATAAGGAGAAAGGATACCCCTTAAACTAGGAAGTCAATCCCAATGTTTAAGGAAGCCAGAGTTCTACTTGGGCATAAGTCCATGTCTGGTACGACTCAGGGAGTCCCCTATAAAAGGATCAGCAATCCCATAGGGGAGGACAAGTCTTTCAAGTCCCAAGAGGTCTAGTTAGATCTAAGAAGGCTAAAGCCGGAAGCCATCAACAAGCCCCAGCAATTCCCACGAGAAGGCCTGTCGCCTCGAAGGAGTCGAGCCCCGCGGACCTAGTCAAAGTAGCCTCCGATTAGGTCTAGGATAGCAACTAATATACACATCCCTTGTAAGATATTCTCTGATCAATATATACGAACAGGACATAGGGTTGTTATCCTGAGGGAAGCCCGAACCTGTATAAAAAGGGTGTTTCCTTGTCGTCAGATCGCTTGGCCTTGTGCCCTAGGGGTCCCTACCCAACAACAAGTATCTCTGTCTCACGACTACCGTAAGATCGGCGGTTCACCAATCATCGACAACATCTATAATAAAATCAGTCTAGCTCAAACATCGTCAGGAAGGTTGTACAAAAAACCCGTCTAAGATATACATGCTAGCCCAAAACGGCCCAATCCAGAATAGTGGCCCAAACCAGCCTAACAAAGGCTACCCTACTGACGGTATATAAGCCCTACGTACCTCACCCCTAATCCTTTGATCGATCCCCTACCTCCTAAGCCCCTGCTCTCATCACTCTCTATTGCACTCTTGCTCCCATCACGCGCGTGCTCTCTCTCTCTCTAGCACAAGGCCAAAGTGCTTCTAGCGGGGAGACGACCGGCCCTTCACGCAAATGCAGCATGGGTCACTGCCAACCTCCATTTTGTCATCACTGGACCTGTCCTTGGGAGGGATGTGCAGGCAGGCGCTTAGCGGCCCCTTGCTACACTTGGAGATCCTCAACTGGGGCTCGTCGGAGATGTCGTTCTAGCTGCCAGTGCCCATAACGGATATGGAGCACCCCATGATGGCTGGGATGGCTGTGCGTGCCATGGACGAAGAGATCCCACTAGCATGGGCTAGCAACCATGTTTGGGCCAAGAACCCTGGTGGCGATGGCTGAGAGATGCCCAATGTCGAGACGTGCGGCAACATCTTCAGCCTAGCTCAGACATCACATAAGGTTTTCTAAAACAATCGTCTGTGATATACTAGCCCAAAATGGCCAGTCTAAAGCAGTGGCCCAAACCAACCCAGAATGTTTGCCCCACCAACGGTATGATCCTCCGATTGATCCCCACCTCCTAAGCCCCCGCCTTCTGGCGTCGCGTGCCCTGCTCTCACCGCTCTCTCTTGTAGTCTTGCTCCCATCGCTCTCTCTCCCCCCTCTCTCTCTCTCACACAAGGCGAAATTTTGGGCCAACAACCCAGGCGGCGACGGTCGAGAGACGCTCAATGTTGACACTTGGTACAACATCTTCTCCAAGCCCAACATCTCCTTCTGCGCTGTCATGAGCTTGTCAGTGTTTCTTCTTCCTCTGTCGCACTACTACATCTAGCGCTCGGTGCTGATCGTCCTTGTTCACGCCTACCTCCCTGATGGCGCCTCCTTTGTCTGCCTCCCATGCTCCTTCCGTGTCACCGTGGAGGATGGGGACATCAAGGTGGCCAAACCAGCAATGAATCATCGTCCCCGAACTCGAGGTGGGTGGCCTCGGGGATAGCCACCGAGGATTTGCTTTGGGCGCGGATTCGACCAGCTCGTCAACGCCAGTGACGATCAGTGGTCGTTGGCCTGCCGTGGCCTTTTTTTCATAATTAGACATCATATACGGTTTTCAAACACCGACTTGATGTATTTTTGTCATCATATCTGCGATAGCGATTTTGACCCGTCTACGACGTGGTCTTTCCTAGCAGGATGGGCCTTCTCGACTACATAACATACCTTACCTACTTATTTTTTTAGATGCATGCATGTGGAGATTTGTTTTAAACGTTTTGTTGGCTGCTTAATTCCTAGAGTATATTTACCTATTATTTATGTTAATACTCCGTACTGATTATTTGTCACTGCTACGGAATTCATTTAACAGGACGCCCCTATACAGATGGAGTTTTGAAGCTGTCTGTACAAATAGTATCACAGACGGTTCCAAAAGAAAACCGTCTGAGAAAATGAGTACAAGCGGGACGCTACATTACAGACGGTTCCAAATTGGAACTGTCAGAACCGTCTATACAAATCGAATAGTATAGACGGTTCTAAGTTTGGAACCATCTGTATAAATCTGTAAACAGTACAGACGGTTCTAAACTTGGAACCGTCTGTACAAATCGAATAGTACAGACGGTTCTAAGTATGGAACCATCTGTACAAATCTGTAAACAGTACAGACGGTTCTAAACTTGGAACCTTCTGTACAAATCAAACAGTATTAGAACCGTCTGTACCAATCTGTAAACAGTATAGACGATTCTAAGTTTGGAACCGTCTGTACAAATAGATGAATCAAGGCTCGTTGATACTCTGCTGCTGCGGCAGCAAAAACTGCAGATTTTCTTACCGCGACAGGTAAGTGGCAGAGTCGGGGAGGGAGTTTGACAGCTCCGATTGTCGAACAGTTTTCACAGCTGTGAGTAGGAGGCCAAACTCTACGTCTCTAGAAAGTTTGAGCCAATTCTGAGAAAGTCAATGAAACGACTAGTGGAAATCTCGGCCTGAAATCGAAGATTTTGAAAATGGTACCTCAACAAAAGTGCTCAGTAGAAACTAGGATCAAGGTGCTACAGACGGTCCTAATTTGGAACCGTCTGTACTACTTGATTTGTATAGACGGTTCTAGTTGGGAACCGTCTGTACTAATCGATTTGTACAGACAGTTCAAAAACTGTCTGTACAAACCTGATTTGTACAGACTCTTTCGTACAGACAGTTCGAAAAAACGTCCCGCATAGGGTTTCCAAACCGTCTGTACAAATGATTTCTGTAGTATTGTGTTTATGCACGGATGATGTATAGATTACAAAATGCAATTTACATGTTCTGAATAGCTTGAGTTGTCGATAGTGAATGTATATTCTTATGAATCTACTTCTGTCCATTAAAATCAGCCAACCGCACAACGACTATTCAAATTAAGTTAATCGCTTTCCAGGATCCTTCCATCTCGTAAGTGCATACTGTTTTTTTCACAACACCGCCCTGAACTGCTTGCAAGGGAGCTTGTTCCCTTTCTTTACTACATTCAATATATTGTTGTTGATTATAACTAGCATGGTGTCCCGCACGTAGGTATGTAACATTGTGCTATTTATTTGAATACCATGTTAACGGCCGGATGTTTTGTTTGTACATGATCTTAGATTAATATGCAAAAACGAGGTTTGGATGTGAGCCTATTTGGGTCGTTTATACGTAATATTAGGTCAGTATGTAATAGTAAAATTTGTACTACGAGCTAGCCGCTTGGTCATTTGTACTAAATTGACAAGTTGGTAGTGCCTGATACCATATGAGTACGGGTAACTAAAGTTCTAGACTGCAAGCTGAGCAATTGTTTATATTATGAGGATCCATCATATCAATGGCCGTTTGTAATCGTCGTAGGTACTATTATGAAAATCTATCTAGCGGCTGTGATATGTTTAATTACAAAATCAGCTACGATATGTTTAGTTATAATTATGAGGATCTATCAGCTATGATCTAGTTATGATGATTTATCTGGTGTGATTTGTTCAAATATAGTTATGAAGATCTATTGGATGATCTGTTTATGTATAGTTATGAAGATATATCGGTTGAAGTATAGTAATAAAAAGGAGGGTCTATCAGATTAATGATCAGATGTTTTACACTTTTATGGGAATTTGTAATGTCTCTTTCTTTTTTTCTGGTTAACCTATCGTGTACTTCTATACATAATAAAATATATTTTTAGTGCGCCGTACCATGTGTTTTCCACGTCCTCAGACAAAACATATACTATGACTACATCTAGCTATTACGGAGGGAGGGTGGTGTCAATGAGGCAAATGCAACTAGCGATGTGGTACAAGTCTAGGAGCGGGCGATGCCGAGAGTGTGGCAATGAGGCACTTCCTAGCTAGGAAGGGAGATCATGACAATGTGATAGCTTGAGTGACATGCAACCACTGCTACAAAAACACATAAGTTAGACGTCTTATGTCAGACGGTTCTACGAAACCTAGATGAGGTGTATCCGAAACTTCTTTTAATGAAACCTACATTCGACACGGTTTAAGAAACCCTCTGGGATAGAGAAGCATCCAAGACGCACTATTGCAGAATGGATCATCCAAGGCCCCAAGGCGGTTTTTTGCCTATTGTTCGCATAGGACACCATCTAGGGTAACTCCCAGCAATGCAAAATGTCTCTAATGAGTAGATATCGCAAGTGCCTGCGATATCGGACTACCGGCCATACCATATACCATTTTTTACAAGAACCATCTACTATTAGCCGGATATCATAGACATTTTTATTTGAAAACCGCATGTGAGGAGACGCCCATTTATTACAAGCCGACAGTTTTCCCCAACCCAAGTCTTGTCTTAAATTCTTAGTTCTTACATAGTGGCCACGACAGCTCCAACAATTTTGTGGCATGGAGTCCAATTAGTTAAAAAGAACCGTGGATTTTGGGGAGATATTGCATATGCACTTGTCATTGATGCTCTAAAGTTAGTGATTGGTTTAAAAGATTGAATAATCTGAAAGATCTAGCTTGGTGAAGAGAAAGAATGTAGATCTAGAGCTTGGTACGATGCAAAATCTATTTGTTCTTGTTGATCTTAAGGCTATTAATTGGTTGTACTGCACTGTATTGAACATGTCTATAGTTCCTTGTCTAAAGCATTTATTTGCAAACCCAAATATGCAAAACTGTTGCATTGACACTCTGATAAGCACAAGAATGATAGAAAGTTTATACACCTTGCTGATTCCAGCTAGGGCAAAAACATCAATAAGAAGTTCAAAGAAACATAAGGTTTGGATTGAGCACGGATGAAATGAATTCTTTCGAAAACATGAGCAACCGTGATAGCACTTGGCATGTGAATCTCTGCATTTACAACTTTCCTCCTTGGTTATGCATGAAGCGTAAGTATATTATGATGTCGATACTTAAGCAAAGACCGAAGCAACTTGGTAACAATATAAATTTTTTCTGGAGGCATTGATGGATGATCTAAAAAAATTGTGGACCAACAGGGTAGAGGTATTTGTCACGCACAGCGAGAGAACTTCAATCTACACAGGTCATTGTTTTTCACCACTAATGATTATCCTGCCCTTGCTAATTTTTTTTGGTAGAGTATGAAAGGGGAAAACATATACAAATTGCTTGGATGATAGCGCAAGCATGTGGCTTAAGTATTCGGGGGAAACCGTGTACATGCGTCACTATAGGTTCCTTCGAGGCATCACCTGATGATGAGGACATCCCTACTATAGATACACCCACTCAAGTACCGGCACTACAAGTTCCTATAACTCGAGCTCGTGCACGCCATATCAATTATCAGGTATTTCCATTTCTTGGTGATTCGCATGAGTTGCAGATGAATATGATGTTGCCTAAGTCTGATACTCTTTTGCTATTAAGGAACCAAGGATCGAATATGACGTCGTTAGAAGGAGGAGGGTCGCCAAGTGAAGACTTTGGACACTGAAGCCACCATAGTTGCTTGAAGACAGAGGCCAAAGAGGGAACCAAGAAGATATCCAATAATGCCTCGGTAACCGTCAAAATCCGTACCCTCACCCAGAAAGTCTAGGTGACAGTCCGAATCGCTACTAGAGAGCTCAAACCTCAGCCCAGAGGGTCTGGATGATAGTTTGAATTGCTACTAGAGAGCTCGGATCTCAGCCCGGAGGGTCCGAATTTTGCCCATACTGTGAGAACCCTAGTTTCTAGGTCTAGACGGAGGAAACGTGAAATGGAAGAAGACTCAACTCACGCTGCTGAGTTGAGCGATTCCGGTTGAGTCGCGTTGTTGACGAGAGTAGAAGAGGGGAAATTATTTTGTGCATTCATCTCATACATCGGCATTCATTTAAATTTATTCATACATGTTCACATATACAATTGAAAGTAGAACTTTATTCAAATTATAGAACATAAACGTCAATGTACAACAATTGATTACAATCTACAGGGAAAAGAATAGTTATTTTTTACAAGAATAAATAAAGAAGAAGAAAGAAAAATTACATGAGTGATTTCTTCTACCTATACAAAAATTTAAACCTAATTTTCAATGTCGAGTGTCGAACTGTAGAGGAACACCGGGCTTCAGGGGAAGGCAGCTTCAAAAAATGTTTGTGAAATTGAAGTCGTCGAGTATATGCATTCGGGACCTAGGATCTTGCAAATTGCTGTAAGAGGCAAAATGGTTTTGAAAACATTGTTTTAAAATATATGTGGTACACCGGCACATTTTCACCTAAACCCTTAGGGTTAGCTACGGGGGCAAAAGAATACTGAGGTGAACCTAGATACTTTTTAGTTTTAAAAATAACTTTGGAAACATTTTGTTTTTCAAAAATGTCCAAGGCCCACGTTGGTTAAGACCCTTATCGGACAAATCTACTATACATGTAGATAGAGAGAAAAGAGGTGAGAGGATAAAAATAGTTTTATTTTTCCTATAACTACTTTGCCTCCATGATTTTGTTTTCAAAAGAGATAAATTTTACAAAACAAATTTGAAAAGATAAGCGATTATCCATTGAAGGTTTATCCAACAGTAGCCCACAACAATTGACTAGAGTCAGAGTTTCTTAGCTCATAAGGCAACCGATTGAGTGAGATAACCAGCAGCTCACAAGTTTTGACCAGAGTCAAAATTCTTAGTTCACAAGACAACCAAGATAAAGATCAGCCAAGCTATAACCAACAGCAGGTTGATGCTAGGTAAGAATTAGCACCACATAGCAAAGCAAGGCAGCATGAGGTGGCTATTGCCACCAAGGTAAGAGAAGACCATATAAGGTTCTTTAGGAACATAAATAAGAGTAAGGCAACTAGAGTGCAGAGGCCAGCAAGGGATAAGGAACTCAAGAACTAGGACCAGCCAAGGAGGAGAAGGACCATAGAAGAGAAGAATAGGCAACTGGCAAGTTGAGGAGCGAGCCAATAGCAAGCTTAAGAGGCACAAGCTTACCTTGTCCAGCCAACAAGGTAAGAATTGTTCATCCAAGATCACCTTAGTCTCACATATACATGCATAGAAGTTTAGCATGATAATAAGAACTCTCAGATTTTAAAGACATCATAAGGGTTAATAGGCAGCTAGTGTTGTGTATCTATTCTTATCCCAAGTATACCTTATCTCTAACCTTTTCTTGGAAAAAGATCATCATAGAATTAAGACTAAAATCTAGTGCAGTAGATCTGTTCTTATTAATTCTACCTTTCTCAAACATTTCTCAGTTTTAATCACCACAGAAATGGCCTAAGGATTAAGCATAGTATATGTTCTTATAGTTAAAGGATTAAAGAAAACTGACATGCCTATATATAGGTAGAAAATAGAGAGAGACTAGGATCAAGTGTAGAGCATCTATTCTCTCAGTTTAAACAAACTGATATGTAGAAAAGGAATACCAACATTGACCAAACAACTTTAAACTGGGAGCCTATTTCATAATTGTAAACACATACCATATACCAATGCCTAAGAACATCAAGTGGTAATATCTGTTCCTTCAGTGCATAAAAAGGATAACAAGCATTGATCAGCTCAGAGCAACATCATGTTTTTAGTGAATATAGCATTTCTTAGTAGTATAGAATACCAGCCAAAGATCAAGCAATAGGTGTTCTTACCAGCCTCTAAGGTGTGTATATATATATGTGTACACCTGTAGGTTGTATTTTGAAAATTTATCATAGCATCTATTCTTCAATTTGATAGGCATATCCAAAAAAATAAAAAAATAAACACACTGATGTGATGAAATAGACCACGCCAGTAAGGTAGATCAAATCGAAGATGGCATCAATTCTTATCCTTGCTCGATTAACTTAATTCTGCACACTAAGGAAGTATGTAGTAGTTGAATTCATTCGGATGTCAGTGAAGCTTTTCAAAGGCATCAGTATAGAATATGGTAAAAGAATTAGACAACACGAGCACATAGACATAACTAACATATCAGTGCATAAGAGTATCAAATAATCACTGATTAACTCAAGGTGTCATCGACTACGTGGTTGGACAGTGAACTTGTGGCACCCCTGATTGAGTGTTAGGTCACCCGGGTGTGCACGAGGGACAGCAGAATGGAGCGCGAAGCAGCAGCGAACACTTAGAGAAAATTTGGGCGAGTAGATAGGTTGATGTTACTTATATTCTGTACCCCCAACTTGCGCTCCTCTATTTATAGGCCTCGGGAAGTGTAGGGCCAGATTATAATCCTGCCCCTGGTCCGCCGTACGGACGATGGCTCGTAGGTCATTTGTACATCGCCTGCGGAGACATATGCCCTAGCATCTACGTGACGTTCGATACGACATGCTATGCGGGACGTCACTCCGCGGGCCTCACCCGGGGTTGCTTGCACTCCGGACTGTCGGGCGTCACCCGCCACCCGAATCATCACTGTAGTTAATGACCCATTCGCTGTAATCTTGTAAGTTAGGCCTCCTAAAGTCTAAAAGAAACAAAGCCAAAGCTTTTGTATCTCATATCATCATTTAGGTCAATTAACGAATCCGCACATAGTTGAAACCTTGCATATCTGTCCTAGGCGCTAACCTCAATGACATCAGCAAGCTACCGACAACTAAACATCCTCTTAATTTGTGTTCAAGCTCAGAATTGCTATAATGCTTTCCTCCAAAGTTTTGAGGAATTCGAGCTAACATTATTCGCTAAACCTTAAGATGCTTGTCCAACAATTAAATGGAGCAAGGGAGTAACCTGTCATTTTAGTATCAATGCACCTGGTCTAATACTACCACAATTTCATATTTCTATCATCAACATTTTCCTAAACTCCTGTTCTCAAAATATTCGAAACCATGTCCTTCATAGTTAATAGCTACTTCCAATTCGAGTTCCAAATATAATTTGTTCCATCGAGTAACCAAAGTGAACTTAAAGAGTACTGTACACATCATACATTACCCAAACATTCTTGCCAAGTAACCAATTATGAATTCCTATTTTAAATTCGTCGCAGATTCCAATTTTGAATCCGGAAAACAAAATTCAGAAACATAAAGAAAAGAGAAGGGGTTTTTCCCCTCCAAATCGAAACAGGTCGATTTTCGGCCCGTTCTTCCTCCGTTTGGGCCGAGCCCATCTCCTTCCCCTGCCCGCGCCAAAGGCGCCCTTTTGCCGTGCCGCTTCCCGCAGTCCGCCGGCGCCCTTCCTTCCTCTGCTCCCTTTTCTCTCGCTGGTGCACCGGTCCCACGAGCAAGCTTCCCTAGCCACGCATCCTCATCTTCCTGACGAGCGCACTACCGGTGCTCGGCTTGTTTCTCTAGCACACCGGCGGTGCCCCGTCCTTGGTCTTTCCTCTAGTTCTTCCCCAACTCTCTTGCTGAACTCGCCATCCAGCTCCCCAAGCTCCGCTGCCCTCCCTCTTGTGCTCCTTCCGAGCTCGCGGCGAGCAGAGCCGCCGTAACTCCGTGGCATTCGGGTGTCGGTGAGCACGCCGCTACCGGCGCCACTTTCGTTCCCGTGGCCAACTACTTCCTTACTTTGCCATTTAGCTACGTCATCTTCCCAAGGGCTCACTGGTATGATTAATCGAATTTACTTGCAGCACAACTCCCAGATTGCTTGTCTTCCCCGTCGCCGGCCACTCCACCGCCGGCAAGAAATTCGCCCTCTTCAGTGAGCTACACCTCCAATCGTATGCCCCATTGAGTTCCCTGAGTTCTACTCTTCGTTGCTGATTTCCTAATTGTTGTGAACCTCAGCCGAATACCCTCGTCGTCGACGCCGAGCTCCACCGCCCACCATTGCCGCCGCCACCTCTGCTCCGCCCACTTTTGCCCTCGGCGACCACGAAAACGAAGTCACGGTGAGCTCCTCTATCGGCTGCTGCCCTCGCCTTCCTGCCTCTCCTCCTCGTTAGGTTGTCGGCGTGAGCTTGTCGCCACCCACCGTCGCTCGGGACAACAGCGACTAGAGCTCCCTGAGCTGAGGATCTGAGAGCAACATAACGAGTGGGGTCCGCCTGTAAGAGACTGAGGAGAGAATAAGGGAATAGGGTGGGGGAAAACCAGCTAGAGGACCCACGGGTCATAGATCGGGGCTAGAAAGGGTTTGAGTGAAAGAAAGTTGGCCCCAATTCGAAATTCAAAGAGATAACAGATTGGTTTAAAGGTGTACAAATCTTCAAAAATCCATAACCTTTGCATATGAACTCTAAATTGAATGATTCTTTCTTTGTTAGTCTCCTTTTAATGTGTAGAATATTATAGTACATTTTTCATTCATGTTACATTGATCCAAAAATTGTGAATCCCCATAATGCCCTTTTTCCCCTAGGGTTTGCAAAATGATTCGTATACAATTTCTAATAACTCAAATTGAAATATATGTGCTGCTAACAAGTGATTTAGATCATCTACCACACCCCAGTACATTCCCCATCTTCATGATCTCTTCATATACAAAATATATGCATGAATTAATGAAACCTTAATCCCAATATATATACATCTTCGAAAATTCATAACTTAAGCCCTAAACCTCCGATTTTGATGAAACCAATTTCGTTAGGTCCATATAGGCATTTCCTATTTGTTAGTATGCAAACCATTCATATTTGGACTCATTTACTTGCTGGTTTCAATCGAATTCTCTCTTATTGCCTTATTTCAGTATTTCGGATTCAATTTTGAGTAGAGCCAAACAACGAGGAGTATTCCGAGGGTGAATACTTTTGTGATCCAGAGCAATATCAACAAGGCAAGTTCACAAAATACTCGCTAAGATTTCGTAAGTTTATTTCATGCTTTGCTATTGGTTATGGTTAATTGCTAGCTTGTGTTGGAGATGGTTGCAATGTGATAGTGATGGCGAATCACTAGTATTCTAGGTTCGAATGTGTTGCAAGATCAGCGAGGATCTTTTAATCAGACTAATGCATTATGAAACCCCTAATGGTGAGTTGTGAGGGCCGGGGTATTGACACCTACAGATGGATCCTGATCGATACCGGTATCGTAGGGCTTTACCCGTCACCCACGGCGGGGTTTGAATTGAGATTGGTGGGAAGTCATGGTCACCCAACCCTGAACTTACGCATTCTCAATTCATCCCTCGCGTCGGGCAAGTTCTGGTTCCCTTGCCCGACCACACTTTCGGTTGAGCCTCGGTTGGAGCAACCGCGAATAAATGGTCTTGATTGACTTGATGTGATTATTGGATATGAGATTCTTAGTTTAATTGATTCATATTCAGATCTGAAGATAAACTTGTTCATGTGATGTTTGTTGATATCATTTTATCAATATGGTCCATGTTGTTGTTTATCTCGTCATGGTAATGTACATGTTAGTAATTGATTCCTGATTAATAGCTTTGCTGAAATTTACATGGGATGAGTATATGAATGTGGCTTGCAAGTACGAAAGTATTTACGGAATTCAATTCTGAACTTGTTGCAGGAGATCCTAGTATTGGTGAGTTCTACGACGTGGAAAAGGTCGATGCCGATGTTTAGCTCTAGTGGGTTTCCTTCACGGTCAATGTGTGGTGGGTTTGTATCATCCGATGGAGATGGCATGGGCCGCCATCTCAGGTTTTCTATTTTGTTCGTTTGCTGTTTTTGAAGTTAAAAACTTGTAATCGACCTTCGAGTCGACCCTTGTGTGTGGTATGACCTTCCTCGGGTAAGAGGTAAACTATGTATGTTGTTAACCCCCTTCCTTTAGAGTTTGAACTGTGGTATCCAAGTTGTTTAAGTGATTGCCCATATGCAATGCGTGTATGAAATGAAGTATATGGGTATGTCGTGAAGAATTACAGTTGTTCCTCTTATCACTAAGTCGAGCAGGTATCGGTTGAGTGACCCGCTGGCTGAGATGCTGTGCCGGCCAGACAAGGTGTGGGTGTTTCTACCGGGCTTTCGAGCGACCCACTAGCTTTCGAGCTAAGTTAGGGTGTGGGTGGAAACACCGGGCTCTTCCGAGCTTGCTTTGCGTAGTGGCATTGGGAACAACTCTAGGTCTTCACAGGATCAGGGAATTGTATGTCGTTTCGGGAAGTTTAGTCGCTTCCGGCCTGCTTGACCAACGGTGAAGGCATACGACGTCTGGGAAGCGTATGGTGCGTTGGTCAGGTGTCGGACCACTCCGCTTCGGTGTTCATGGCGCAGGTACCGTGCCACCGGGCCGACTGGTTTCTCGGTCCTTGGCGACTAATCGTTTCCCTACCCATATATAATTCCGGGGTCCGTCACAGTCGCGTAGGGGTCCACACTCCGGACGTACCAGCGCCCGTACTCCGTGCGCTTGTAATCTGCATACTCCGGATGCATCCGCACCTGCACTTGTAATCTGCATACTCCGGATGCATCCGCACCTGCGCTTGTACTCCGCGTACTCCGCATGCACCCACACCTGCACTTGTGCTCCGCGTACTCTGCATGCACCCGCACCTGCGCTTGCGCTCCGCGTACGCCTACACTTGCGCTCTGCATGCGTCAGCACCCGCGCCCTGGACTGTCGCGTGGATGCTAGTACCTCATAGCTGCAAAGGAGGTAGATGTAAGTCTATAGCAAGTATTCACACCTTACCAATACTCGTTTCCGTTCGGGGCGCAGGGGGACCCCTCCCACAAGAGTAGCCCCTTGCCGGTGTGGGCGGTCGAGAAGCGCCCGTCCGGACCGGCGTTATACCCCTAAGAAGGGGTTGACGCATGGCCCGGGCTAACGAGGCTCACCCCCGGAGTCGAACTCCCGTCTCTGTCTTCATCTAGCAAACACGTCCTTCATACTCGGTGCAGAGGCGATAAAAAAAGTTGTATTTTTATTTGAAAATAAAAATCAAAAAATAGGAGAAAAATGATAGAAAAAAATAGGAGAGAAAAAAAATGCCGCGTTGTGTAATGCGACTACTTTGATTATGATTGAGACTGGACAGGATTCGGGTTCAGGTCAACTTCATACTGACAGTTCTTTGGCTACTCGTGCTCTCAAGTTGTTGATGGACAGCTCCTCACGCTGCGACGATAAACAAGCAAACAACTAGGTCAAACCCATGGTCCCGGTTATGATGTTGCATGTGCGTGTGTATACCCGCCTGGATCGGATCTCGAAGGCACGCCATGCGCGCCTAAATCAATACCATTCTTATTTTTGGTGTTGAGCCTGTGTGTCAAGAACAGAGGATGCCGCGCGTGGAGAATGCACGCTTGGAGTCCGACGGCGGTTGGGGGCGGTCCAGCCCGACCAGAGTCGAGGTCGATGCAGTCGGTTCAGAACTCGAGTTCTTTTTATTCGCTGTGTTCAAGATGTGCTTATGTTAGCTGCTACTTCATTACTTGCATGAAGCCTGCTTTGGCTCACTGGTTGAAGTACAGGGGAGTCGTGAAGGAGATTGTGGGATCAAAACCTGGAGTATGAGCGGCAATTCGGTGGCACATCTGGGGCAGGCGCGGGCTGCATCCGGAGGACACTCGGGCTACTTCGGAGTACACGTGGGCTGCATCTGGAGTTGGCTTGGGTCGCATCCGGAGTAGACACGGGCTGCACCCGGGGTATGCTAGGTTAAGTATGTCGCTGCCCCTCTTCTTTACACAAATGCTTGCTTGGTCTCTGGGTTGGTGCATGCGGGAACAGAGGTGGAGGTCACGGGATCAAATCCTGTCTGGAGCATTATTTTATTGCTAGGCTGGTTCCGCTGCCGGTGTGTGCTATCTTTCGCGTGCACTGGTTCGGAGCACTCGCGCTGCGCGCATGCCACTCATAGCAGTCCTAGTGCGTTCGGAGTACATGTGTCGCGTATGCTTCGTTCGCCCGGGGTACGTGTATTGCTTGGAGCTATCGAGCTGCATCCGGAGTAACAGACACACTGGTCCGGAGTAGGAAGTACATCTGCCCGAAGAAGACGCATCCGGAGTAAGCGAGCCATCCAAGTCGAAGTCGTGTGCATCCGGAGTTCATGCACCGCTCGTCCGTGGTACACGCGCTGCTCATCCGCGCTCGTCCGGAGTACGCGTATGCATTGCTCAGAACGGTCGCGCCGCCTCCGGAATCCGAAGCTCATTTGTTGTTCGAAGTATCCGCAGCACCCTCAGAGCAGCGACGCACCCTGACGAGCCGTTCCGGGTGATCTTGTCGCAATTATAGCAGGCGTGTCATCCGGAGTAAGCATGACGAGTACGAGGCACACATGCATCGAGGCAGGCACACTGCGCCCGGACTACGTGTGCTGCCTCTGGGGGCGAGCACGCCATGCTTTGAGGAGCGTGCACATGCACGGTAAAGCACAGCATGCGTCCGGGGTAGAGCGAGGCTGATAGGTTCATTGCCAAAATTAGCAAGCCCCAAAATTGGCAAGCCTTAAAATTGGCCTGTAATTGGTTTTGCTACTAAAAGAGTGGCAACTTGCCAAATTTTGGCATTCTTACAATATGTGTGTGGCAATTGGCATTAAACTAATCAATATTTTTTTATCAATATTTGGCAAATGTTGACATTGCCAAAATGTGGACATGCCAACATGTGGGCTTGCCAATTTTTAGCCATGAACCAATCAGCCTCAGCATGCCGGGATTTGAGGCTAGCGTGAGCGACCCTGAATTCGGTACGCCCTTTTCGCTTGCGGCGTTGGGGGCATGTTTAAGTAATTTGCTACCCCACTACTAACACATGGTCGGTTGTCTCCTGACGGTTGGAGTTGCGGGGCTCATGGGAGTAGGTCGCGGGATCAAATCCTGCTTATTGGTATTTTTTGCCAGATTTATTCAGCGGCCAAGGCGTGCTGTCCGTGGCACCCGGAATAAGTACGTGAAGCGTCCGGAGCTCGCATAGGCTGCATCCAGACTACACACGAGAAGAACCGGGAGTGCGCGCAGGCCACATCCGGAATACTGGTGATGACGGGGTTTAACTTCCGGGGTACGCGTGCACGGGCTGCACCCGGAGCAGGACGCGTTCCGATGTTCTGCTCGGTCAGCAGGTTTGGCAGGGTATGGAAGTAACCCGGAGTAGTCTAGCTCGACAGGAGTCGAGACCGGCGTGATTGGCCCAGGACTCGGCGCCTTCTCCCCTTTTTATTCTTTTCTTCTCCCTTTTTTTTTGTTATATCCAAGCCGTGTTTAGGTAGACCGCCGCCCCTTTACTTACACAAAGCTAGCGTTTGCCTCTAGGTTAGAGCAGTGGGTTGCGCAGGAGGAGGTCGGAGGATCAAACCCCATCAGCAGCAAACATAGAGCGCAAACATAGAGCAGTGGGTTGCGCAGGAGGAGGTCGCAGGATCAAACCCCATCAGCAGCAAACATTTTTTTGTGAAACGGTCGCATGTCCTGAGTAGGACACCCGGCTGAGCGTCCGGAGTACGCATGGAGCGGCACCCGGAGCTGGGCTGTGCTAGGGGTACACGCGGGTTTCATCCGGAGTAGACACGAGCTGCATCCGAAGTGCACGTGGTCCGTGTCGTGAGTGGACACGAGCCACACCCGGAGCTCGCATGGGCTGCACCTGGAGTAGACGTGAGCTGCATCCAGAGATGCACCCGGAGCACACGTGGGCTGCGTCAGCAGCAGACGCAAGCTACATCCAGAGTACATAGTCTGTTCCAAGCAGTCTCATCGCATCTATAGTCGACGCGCCATCCGGAGCGAGGAGGACGCATACGAGGCACACACTGGCGGAGGCACACGATGCGCGGGGTACGCGTGCTGCTTCCGCGGTGAGCACGCCATGCTCCGCGGAGCTACGCTCGAGTCAGCGCGCACGGAGTAGAGCACATAGCTTCCCGAAGCACTCGCAACCGGAGTCCGCGAGCTTTCGGAGCAAGACGCAAACGGAGCAGAGAGCATAGCCCTTGGGGCAATTGCATCCGGAGTCCACGGGCACTTGGAGCAAGGGCGTCCGGGTAGGCGTGGCCGGAATGAATCCTCACCGGGTCCAGAACACAGCTCGCCAGACGCGGGGGGCTGCAGTGCGCGGGGCGGGAGTGCTAACGGATGCCCGTCCGAGGTAGCAGCGCAGCATGCCCAGCGCCGAGCGGCATGCCCAAAGCTCCATCGGCGCCGCTTCACTTGGGGCTAATTGCGGCCAGGCGTGGAAGCACCGGGGCGAGTGCCTGCTCGGGCGGTGGTATGGCACTTCAGAATTGGCGGGACTTTGGAGCGGGAGCGCCGCGTGTCTGGAGTGCAGACGCGGCGGGCCCGGAGCACAGCAGGGTCCCTCAGGTGACTGGCGTTGGTTCAGACGCTTCACCTCACGCTCTGTCGGCCTCCAGAACCTCCCCCCTATTTTTTGTGTTGTTGCTTCGCTCAAGACAGCAGTTGAGGCTACGGGGTATAGAAGGCCCGCTGGTCCCTCCTTCTTCCCCCTTCCTTTCCTTCCACTTTCAGCCGCCCTGGAGTTCCCGGGTCTGATCCCTCCGGAGTACGCCGCATCCGAAGCACACGGGGTAGCGGGGTACTCAAGCCGGGGTGTGCTCTAGTTTCGGGCCGGTCGTGGGACTACGGGCTCCACAAGCATCTCGCCCTGCCCCACCGAAGCCCGGAGCAGGTGGAATCCCAACTGGGACACTCGCGCAACCGCGACTCCCTAGCTCGGATCCGACGGCAGGCGCCATCAATTCGGCAGGCCGTGTTGGACACTGCGCACCGGCCTGGTCCTTGCCGAGAAAGAGGGGCAGCATCCTCCGTCTGCGGTCAGTTGCGTATGCGCGCGCGCGATCGCTCGCGCGGGCTGAGTGCGACTTCGGGACTTCACCGCTCTTACAACTCTATTTGACCGAGCACCGACTCGTCGCCTTCTACCAAGCACCCCGGCCGCACGCGCGTCATTCGGTGACGCGGTTGGCTATACCTGGAGCGGATGCAGGAGGACGCCGCGCTGCGTGATGAAGTCCTACGATGTCCTTCACTCATTGCTCAAGCTCTCGTAAGACACGAATCAACTCGCGGTCTACTGAAGGGGAGAACTGGCCGGATGGGAGCCACCTCGACGATGACCTCGGTGGGTACGTAGGTGTGGGCGCATCCGCTATCAGCGGGGAGGCCAGGGTGGAGTCTTCACCCGCACCTCATCCTCGAGTAGGAGGAAAGGGGCCCATGCTACTCCAACCACAACCGTCTCTGGTTGAGGCGGAGGCATCGCCCCCCTCACTTGATGCGCGCTTCGTGTTGAGTTCCGCTCGGCGGCCTTGCCCACCGCAAGGAGTCTCCACAGCTGAATTGGCATCGAGACTGGAGGCATCAGATCTGAGCCCACGCGCGACAGCCACAGCGGATGCCCCCGCACCCTGGGCCAACATTTTCGTGCCCCGCGCAGATGGCGCTGTAGACACGCAGGCGCCTAGTGACGGCATCAACACCGTAGGCGCCGCCGCACCCGTAGTGCGGCCAGACAGGGGCATTTCCTCTGCTTCCCCTCTTCACGCTACCAGCTTCTTCCGGGAGATCACTATGCGCACCACGGTGGAAGACTTGAGTGACGTCTTTGCCAGACTCTCGCCGCACTAGATATGTGAGGCGTCTAGCTCTGCACTACTTAAGGTAACCTGTCGGAAGTGCTTGACGCGTTCCTTCCTCTCGGACCCCTGACGAGCTGGTGCATCTTTGTTTGTAGGGTTTGCTTGCCATACAGAGAATGTCCAGCCTCCAGCAGCCATTCGAGGAACAAGACCGTCAGCTCCACGAGGCAGAGGAGAGGATAGAGGCACAGGAGCATCAGCTTCAGGAGTTCGGGAGGAGGGTGAAGGAAGGAGAGGATAGCGTCACGGAGCTCATCCAGAAGCTAGCAATCTCGGAGAAGATAGTGTGGGGCCTAAAGATAGATTTGGCAATGGAGAAGGCTCATGTGACTGAGCTGACAGACCGCGAGGCACAACACATAGTGCACTCACAGGATGTTCTCCGCTTCGTACAATCCATATGCCAGGCCGTTGATGAACTTGGGGAGGCACTGGGTTCGCACCTGGAGCCCTTTACCGCAGGTCCCGCTGGCGACGAGGTGCGCGGTTTGCTGGCTTGGGCCGCGTCCACGTGCGATGCCATACGCGACTGTGCCCCTCTCTTCGGTCAGGTCGGCCCTGCTTGACCCCCCCTCATCCATACCATATTCCCCACCTGACTACAACCTAACTTCCTTCCCATTTCGCAGACTTGTGCCCAGGCAACTATAGAGATGTCATTCTCTTGCTTGCACTTGGCTGGGTGCAACTTGCGAGGTGCTCTATCTACGGTGAGCTACGTCCCCCCTAATGACGCGTAGATTGGCGCTGCTCGTGAAGAAATCGAGGACGATTCAAGGGCCTTCTTATCTCGCGTGTGGTTGTACCATCAGGCGGGGATGCAGTACGTGAAGGCACTCTGGGAGTACACCCCTTGCCGCCAATGCCCCATCGGATGATGAAGCTGGTGGAGATGGCGGCCATGGAGGAGGCGAGGTGTGACACCATTCTACCTTTTGGGGAGTCGAACTTTACTTTTTGGACCGTGCCTGGGTTTATCGGTGCACTTGATGCATGCTTTCTTTTGGGACTTGCCCAGTTGTGACTTGCTAAACTTATGTCATTTGGTCGCTGCGTCGACTTACCTGCTTTGCCGCATATTATCGGATGCCTTAGCTGTTACTACTCTTGGGTGTTGATGCATGTGGTTTTCAGACAGAATTATGGGTTTCGCCACCACACTCGTTCTGGTTTTCATCTTGTCGCATTGGTTGTAGGATCTTGCTTTAGGGCGTAAGACGCCGGCTGGGCGCTTTGGTACTTGGCCCGCTGTGCCCATGTCATTCAAACATTGCACGCCGGAGGGGGCATTGAGCCGGGGGAGGACTTCCCTTGATGATGCACTATCCCTTCTTTCAATGGTTGCGGACTGTCTGCGCGACACTCTGTTACCCGAGACGCCATAACGCTAGTTCTCATGTCTACTCTTCGTATGTAATAGTGTAGCAGGACAATATCCCTTACTTGTAATAAGGTGTAGTGGCATGATGCACTATGCTCCCAATGAAAAAATCGAGTGACTAGCTATGCGGCTAGTCACTGTTTAAGGTGTAATAAGCTGGAATGATGCGATGGAACGATTACAGGCGGAACCATCAACATGCATCATGGGGCATTCCATGGTAAAGGCAAATGTCTTACCAACTTGCTGTCGCACGATAGCAGGATGTTATCACGAAGAGGCAGGTGTTGATGGTATAATTTGGCTATAAGATTTATTCAATCAGCCGAATTAGTTTAAGTGCTGATGGTTAAGATAATTGACTGATAAGCTGTATGGAATTAGTGTTAACTCCTAATGCAGGCTTGACGATTCCAGTGGCCCGCAGCGTTCCCGAGTGGTCTGATATGCCAACTCGCTCACAGCACTGCCGAGTCGATCAGTGCGCCGAGTGGCCCAAGCCGAGTTCTTTCTGGCGGGTCCGAGTTCCAGCGTTGCCGAGTTGCGTGTCCGAGTTGCAGCGTTGCCGAGTTACCCTGCGACGTGAACCAATGCACCGAGTCGTTTACTTCAAGGTCTTGTCTGATGCTAGAAACTCTAGCTTGGGACGCAAGAAACGGAGGCTAATTGCGGCGGCCAAGCCAATCAGAGATTCAAAAAATTACTCGATTTATATGGAAGGGTATCTCGTGTACAAGAAGGAGTCCTGATCGCGGTGGTCAAACTAAATCAGGGATTTGGAAAGTTACTCAGTTTATTTGGAAAGATGTCCCATATACAAGATGGATTCCTGTTGTAGCTCAAAGACTAGGCGTACCCTATATATATACAGGGTATATGGCCGATTGAGAGAACCAATCGATACATCAAAACCAATCTACTACTTTTGCCTTATGTTTCTTTTATCTTTTCTCTTAGCTTAGATCTTTACTATTTTGCTTCAAAAAGTGGTCGGTTCTCCTTCACGAAAGCAAGGAGATCTTTGTTGCTTTGCTCGGAAAGCAATCGTTCGTCGTCACGAAAGTACGATAGTTACCTAGGTGTTGCGCGGATCAATTTCACGTGCGAACAGCAGGGATGTGACCTCGCGTGGTCTCGGAGCAGAGGGGCACGTGTCGTGGTGGAATGTTGCCACGCGGGGAAAGGGAGAGGGCTTCCGGACTCGTGGGGTATGACTTCACGGTCTGCTGAAGTGGGGGAGCACGTGTCGCGGCGGGGTGTTACCACGCGGGCGGACGCGTCGTTATGGCCTTCTGAGTTCGCGGGATGTAACGTCGCAGTATGCTGTGGCTGAGAGGCACGCACCGCGGCGGGATGTTACCACGTGGGTGGGCGCGGCGTTAAGAGTTTTCGGGCTCGCGGGATGTAATGTTGCGGTATGCCGAAGCTGAGAGGCACGCGCCGCGGCGGGATGTTACCACGCGGGTGAACGTGGCGCTAAGGGCTTCTGGGCTCACGGGATGTAACATCGCGGTATGCCGGAGCTGAGAGGCAAGCGCCACAGCGGGATGTTACCAAGCGGGTGGACGAGGCATTAAGGGCTTCCGGGCTCGCAGGGTGTAACATCGTGGTATGCTGAAGCTGAGAGGCACGCGCCGCGGCGGGATGTTACCAAGCGGGCGGACACGGCGTTAAGGGCTTCCGGGCCCACGGGATGTAACGTCGTGGTACGCCGGAGCTGAGAAGCACGCGCCGCGGTGGGATGTTACCACGCTGGCGGACGCGGTGTTAAGGGCTTCCGGGCTCGCGGGATGTAACGTCGCGGTATGATGGAGCTGAGAGGCACGCGCCGCGGCGGGATGTTACCACGCGGGCGGACACGGCGTTAGGGGCTTCCGGGCTCGCGGTATGCTGGAGCTGAGAGGCACGCGCCACAGCGGGATGTTACCATGCGGGCGGACGTGGCGGTGGGAGCTTCCGGATTCGCAGGATGTAACTTCGTGGTTTGCCGGAGCTGAGAGGCACGCGCCATGGCGGGATGTTACCATGCGGGCGGACGCGGCGGTGGGAGCTTCTAGACTCGTGGGATGTAATTTCACGGTCTGCCGGAGTTGAGGGGCACACACCATGGCGGGATGTTACCATATGGGCGGACGGGGCGTGAAGGGCTTCCAGGCTTGCAGGATGTAACGTCGTGTATGCCGGAGCTGAGAGGCACGCACCGCGGTGGGATGTTACCACGCAGGCAGACGCGGCATTAAGGGCTTCCAGGCTCGCGGGATGTAACGTTGCGGTTTGCTGAAGCTGAGGGGCACACGTCATGGCGGGATGTTACCACGCGGGCGGACGCGGCGGTAGGAGCTTCCGGACTCGTGGGATGTTACCAAGCGGGCGGACGTGATGTTAAGGGCTTCCGGGCCCGTGGGATGTAACGTCGCGGTATGCCGGAGCTGAGAGGCACGCGCCGCGGTGGGATGTTACCACGCGGGTGGACGTGGCATTAAGGGCTTCTGGGCTCGCGGGATGTAATGTCGCGGTCTGCCGGAGCTGAGGGGCACACGCCACGGCGGGATGTTGCCACACGGGCAGACGCATCATTGAGGGCTTCCGGACTCGCGGGATATGACTTCGTGGTATGCTGAAGCTGAGGGGCACGCGCTGCGGAGGGATGTTACCACACGGGCGGATACGGCGTTGTCAGTGCAATGGCCTTCGGAATGGAATCAATCAGAATAGACATCAAAAAACTGGTGGCATAAGTGTGTTCAGGATGACTTGTCGTGCGGCTCAAACGTAGTACTTCCAGAGGTTGTCTGCATTCTAGCTGTGCTTCAGGAGGACACCGTCGGGGCTGTGGAGACGGTACAAATAGGAGGCATGTCTTCAAAAGGCTCTCGGCGTCACGCAGTGCCGCTGGCCAGTAAAATCCCTGTCGGTAGGCTTTAGCAACCAGTGCTCTGGGAGCGAGGTGAGAACCGCACAGCCCCTGGTATATGTTAGCAACTAGCGCTGCTCCTTCCTCTTTTGAGATGCATTTGAGAAATGGGGCACAGGCACCTCACTTGTATAGCCTGTCATCGTGTATGACAAAGCCCCTGGCATGTGCCTTCAGCTGCTGCGTGAATTTCGCCCTATTGATGATGGAAGGCATCGGCTGCAAGCATCTTTGGGTGTGGCGGCGGGGTGGTGAGTGCTTGGGTTGTCTCGAGTTGCACACGATAGAGGTTGGCAACATGAATGGTTTGGGCCGTCGCGCGAAGTACATCGCGCTCAGCTGCACGCAAGCGTTCACGGAGCTCATCCGCGTGTCGAGTTGTTTCCTTAACTTGCTGGCGCAGGTCGTTCATTGTTGCCTCTAGAGCATGCGTCGATGTGGGAGCAAGGGCGAGTGGGTTTGGGTGACCATCGGTGAGGCCCGGAAGACCCCCCATGATCACCAGCGGGGGTGACAGGCGAGACGGTTTCCATGCACGCTGAGATGTGGCCCTCGCTGCTGCTTCGCACGTGATTTCTCGTCCGCGTCCTCACAGACGGCGCCAACTGTCGTCGACTACACGGTCAGAAAATCCAGGGCGCGGGTGCTGACGCATGCGGAGCACAAGTGTAGGCATACGCGGAGCACAAGCACAGGTGCGGGTGCATGCGGAGTACACGGAGTGCAAGCGCAGGTGCGGGTGCATGTGGAGTACGTGGAGTACAAGCGTAGGTGCGGATGCATCCGGAGTACATAGATTACAAGCGCAGATGCATGCGGGGTACGGGCGCTGGTACATCCGGAGTGCAGACCCCTACACGATGATTCAGGTGGCGGGTGACGCCCGACAGTCTGGAGTGCAAGCAACCCCGGGTGAGGCCCGCGGAGTGACGTCCCGCACGGCATGTCGTACCGAACGTCATGTAGATGCTAGGGCATATGTCTCCGCAGGCGATGTACAAATGACCTACGAGCCATCGTCCGTACGGCAGACCAGGGGTAAGACCGTAGTCTGCCTAGGGGCAGGATTGTAATCTGGCCCTATTCACACCTTACCAATACTCGTTTCCGTTCGGGGCGCATGGGGACCCCTCCCACAACACAAGGGTAAGCAATTGGCAAACCTTAGCAAAGAATAGCATGCTACTCCCTCTGTCTAAGAATGTAAGGCGTATTTTGATTCGTTAAGACAAGCCTTTGACCAATAATTACTCTATTAATATGCAGTTTATGTGATACAAAATCATAATAATAAGGAATTACTTTTGACGAGGAATCTAATGATATGAATTTTATGTCACATAAATCGCATATGAATAGAGTAATTATTGGTCAAAGCCTTGTTTTAACCAATTGAAATACGCCTTACATTCTTGGACGGAGGGAGTAGTATAAATAAATTGAAGGGTAGCATTGTTCTTAGAAGAACTTAAGTCCTGGTAGAAAACTCTAAGCATCTAAAGACACTAATCACTAGATAATAGCACCAATGTATATACCAAAATTGTTATGATCAAACATCAGTAAGTCCTAAAGTATGTCCATTAGGCACAATTAATTGTAAGACATAACATCAATGTACAAGTACCACATTGAGCTTAGGATCATCACCTCAGGACCAACAATCACAAATCACAAGCAGCCAAGCATGGCAATGGGGCCAATTAGGTCGGCTATAGCACCAAGAAGAAGAGGAGATGTGATGGGGGCATTTAACAAAGAGGAGAGGCCGACATCATGGGGAACCCCACCACACCACCAGCGAGGGGGCGGGCCCAGCGGAACACCGCCGACGGCCGGCTATAACCCCGAGCAGCTAGCCACCTCGGGCGGGGCGGCGAGGACGGACAAGGTGGAGGCACTGTGACAAAGGCACCCGAGGAAAGGCGGCGACATGGATCGGGGCACCCGCCTGAGATGGCGACGTGTATAGGTGGAAGGAAGAGGTCCCGTATCGGCCGGGATGACCAAGAGCTAAGGCGACGGTGTGTGCCAGCAGGCGGAGGAGAGCGGACCAAGAGTCCGAGGCGGTAGCATGTGTGGGATCGGGCCATCCAAGAGGCGACGCCCGGAATAGGAGGTCTTGGGGGAAACCGGATGCGAGGCGGTGGCATCGAAGCGGGGCCGAGGCGATGCAGCCGTGGTGGGGGGTGGCGATGGAAATAACCGGTGGCAGCGCATGCTTGAAGGAGGAGAGAAGGAGGCCAGGTCGGCTGCCCAGAGAGAGAGAGAGGGGGAGTGAGGAAAGAGAGAAGTGAGAGGTGAGGGAAGAGAAGGGGCTGGCCATGGCCCAATCCAATTGGCTGGCCAACTCAAAAAGAAAATAGTTTCTCTTTTCTTTTTAAAAAAATAGAATCAAAATAAAATCTTAATCTTTTTATTTAAAAAGAGAAAGATAAATCAAAACTAAAAAGGTAGATGTAGAAATATAGGTTATTTAGCTTTTATATTTCTTTTTCTTTAAAATGGAAAAAAGAAAAGATGATGATTACAGAAATTGGTTACCTTCTTATTTCTTTTAATAGAGAATGAAAGCTAAACACATAAAAATAAGTTAAAGAACAAATTAACCTTGCTACTTTTTTATTCGAATGTAACGTACATTTTCTTATTATTGTTCTTTCTCTTTTGTTTCCCGAAAATTAAGAAAGAAGTTTGGCTAATTATATACCTTTCAACTAAAAGCTTGAGATTAATTGAGGAAAATATAGACTTCCAACCAAAATAAAGAAGAGTGTATTAGTCTATATCATAGAATATTCCGTGCGTGCATAATCATAATCATTGCATTCATGTGGAGATTTTTCTAGATAAGTCCTTATTGGACTATATTGCTTTTCTTCAGAAGCCAGAGTTTAGCAGACTAGTCAAACTCTATTTCAAATCCGATACCAGGCAAGTCCAATTTCTTGTTCATATCCATTGAGAATGATTTACAAAACTTTCCTAGTCTATCACATGCATAAAATGAAAACCTATTTGCTAAAGTGAAACAATTGTGGAATTGTTGGTCGCCGGTTTTTGGCATGATCATGGTGGGTGGTGAAACCTTGGAAAGGTGCCGATGGCACATGGGAAGACAGGTTTCATCACATGAGTTTGCTTCGTATAAGATTAAAGTAACCAATGATCGATTGTGTTCAACGGCCGTAGTGATCGCGCTTACCACATACCCTTTAAGGGTGGGGCTGAGCTAAAGTATCCTTGCCCTAGGTTCATACTCCCCCGGGAACGCAAGACCTCAGCAGTGGGATCGATAGTTGGGAAGGTGGTATTGGCTGTCGGGTTAGCCACTTATGTTGAAAAAGGTGGTATTGGCCGTCGGGATAGCCATGATATGATTTGAAGCTAGTAGTCCTAACGGACTACGACATGGGTTATGATCGATTAGGCGGTGTCGCGGGGATTTCGCGGCAATATCCATTTGTAATAGGTTTTTGGGGGAGCGCATAAGGAAGATTCAGGCGGTGCACGCAAGAGTTTTTACCCAGGTTCAGGCCCTCTAATGGCGGAGGTAATACCCTACTCCTGTTGTCTGTATTACTAGACTTGCATGAAAAGAGAGTACGAGAGGTTGAAGATGGAGCTAGCCTTTTCAGCCTATCAACCAGAGTCCAGCCCCCTCTGCATGGGGTGCTCTGCCTTATATAGGCTTGTACATCAGCCGACTCGGCTAGTCGGCTGAGCTACAGTAACCGCACAAATTAATGGTGGCATTTATACTGTTTACCCGTCCGAGTAACGCCAGTCTTCAAGTTGACGAAACGCATGTCTTGATGGAAATTGTAACGCTTGTGTCGCGGGGAATTCGCGGCAATATCCATTTGTAATAGGATTGTCGGGAATGCGCGTATGGAAAATCTAGGCGGTGCACACAAGAACTTACCCAGGTTCAGGCTCTCCAAGGATGGAGATAATCCCCTACTCCTGCTGAATATATTTGATGATCTTGCGTGAAAAAGAGAATACAGGAGGTTGAAGAAGAAGATTGCTTAAAAGCTAAAGCTCCCAGAGAACGTAGAATCTAGCCCCCTTCTGCATGGAGGGCTCGGCCTTATATAGGCCTGTACATTAGCCGACTCGGTCACTCGGCTGAGTTACGGTTACTGTCCCAATTAACTAATATTTACATTTGGTAACCGTCCGAGTAACGCCAGTCTTCATGCCGGTTGAAACGTATGCCTTGATGAGTTGTAACGCTTGTCTTAATGGCACCCGGACGTTGCACTATAGCAGGCCTTTTCTTGGGCCTTCGTCCGAGTGGGCCTTCGCAAGGTTGTCGGGCCGACCCACGGTGTTGGGCCTACCCGGTTGGGCTTCCCTCGTCAGTAGCCCCCGAGTGCTTCGAGGTCTCGACACGGATGCCGAGTGGTGAGCTAGTTGCTTGTGCCCGAGTCGTCGGTAGAGAGACCTTGATGGACTCTTGTAATACCTGAAAAGTAGGCTAAATATGTGCTAAATATCGAGAACTTGATGATACTCGCGTTTTCCGACTGAGGAAATCGGCTTGTGGCCTTCCGGGAGGCGTATCATCCAAATTTCGAGCGAATCTGAAATGGCGCCTGGCATATCCGAGTGGACCATTGCCATCTTGTGCCCGCAGGGGGGAAACGCCTTCGTTCTTCAGCTTCGAAACCGAGTCCTCGAACTCCGGCGTAGGATCCCAGATCAATGAGCCACTTTGCGCCGCTGTGGCATCCGGCTCTGATTCCGGGATCCTGTTGCTCCGCTGTGGATGCCGAGTTCATTCTTAGCTTGGGTGCTGCCGAGTGACCTGAAAACCCTGCTGGGTTGATCATCAGCACCCTTTTGCAGAGTCAGTCTGCTTCCGAGTTTGGCGGCTTGTGCGCCTCGGAATTGTTTGAGAAGGCCGGAAAAACCAGTGGACGTGTCCCCCGTGGGCCAAGCCGACTGTTGAGTCGATACCTGAGCACCGTTCGACTCAGGTTGAGTCGGACTCGGTTGAAGCCGACTGGGGTCACGGCATTGTCTTGTCCGGGACGTCGCATCAACATTTAATGCGCGCAGCCGGTTGAACAGAGCGCCCGCAGCGCAATGATTTCATCTCGAGTCGCGCACGAAGCGTGCCCGAGACACCCGCTGCTGCTCTGATTTCGCGCGCTATCCGAGGCAACAGCTCATCATGACTGCGCTCGAATCACGCGGGAAGCGCACGCGGGACTGAGGCTAACGTAATGTGAGCCGGTCACGTCGCCTAGGATGTCACGTCGTGGTGAAAAAGGCGCCCAAATCCCGCGGGGGTTTCGCGCGTGGGACGGCGGTTACCGAGGTGGTTTCCCGCCACGTCGGATGCACGATTGCCAGCGGTTGGACTTCCTCGGCTATAAAAGGGGACGCGGAGTAACCGCGGTTTTCATTTTTGCCTTCGTCTTCCTCGCGCCCAAAGTTCTTGCCTCCGAAGCTCCGCCACCGCGCACTCAAGAGAAAGCTCGCTCGCCACCGCCACCCATCAGCCGGCGACCATGTCTCGCGCCGCCAGCAAGGGCAAGAAGGCCGCTGTCTCCGCCTCCGCCACCGACGCATGGAAGAAGGGGATTGGATCCCCTCGGTCATCGTCGACGAACTTCTCATTGGGTACGCCAGTGTCGGCTTGCTGCCGCCGCGGACCATCAGCAATTGGCGGGCGCCGTACAAGGAAGTTAAGCCCGCTCCACACGAACACGAACGGGTGATACTCGCTCCGTTCGTGGAGCGGGGGTTCAAGCTGCCGCCGCACGACTTCTTGCGCGGGCTGCTGTTCTTCTATGGTCTGCAACTCCACCACCTGAGCCCAAACGGCATTCTGCACATCGCGTGTTTCATCACGCTGTGCGAATGCTACTTGGGGACTCGGCCGCATTGGGGACTTTGGAAAAAAATCTTCACAATCAAAGCGCAACCCGTCAAGGCCGGCGACCGACTGTCCGTTTGCGGAGGAGTCAGCATTCAGGTCAAAGCCGGCTCCAAGTACTTCAAGATGCAATTTTCAGATACCATTCGGAAATGGCAAGACGGGTGGTTCTACTGCCCGGATGAGCGTACTCCGACTGGCCACGAGGGACTCCCCCCATACAACGAAGATCCTCCTGTGTGGCTGAAGCGCTGGAGCACCAAGCCGTCCAATGAGGAGATGCCCGAAGTCGACCGACTCCTGAGGAGGATCGCAAGACTCCAGGAGAAAGGACTCATGAGCCCGGACATCATCGCTACTTGGCTGACTCGGCGCATCCAGCCCCTTCAAGCCCGGGCGCACCCGATGTGGGAGTACTCGGGCAACCACGACCCGACGAGGATTTCATCCAAGGACCTTTCGGACGACAGATTCTTGGAGGTCTTCAAGAGTCTGACGAAAGAACGAACTGGGCTCACTCGGGCGCCCAAAGTGCTTCCATACTCAGTTGCCAACCCTGCTCCGGATGTAAGTAACTTGTATTCCGAGTCGGGCTCTTGAAATTTATAACCTGCTTGCTTCTTCTAACACAAGTTTTTCGACGCTGCAGAATTATCTTAACTTCAATTCCATGCCGCCTCTTCCTGAGCAAGACTCGGCTCCGGCAGCGCTGGAAAACGCCGAAGTCGACGAGGATGCCCCCGAGAGTGGCATCCAGATCGACTCGGATTCCGAGTCCGGAGGGTCGTACGAACTCGCCAAGCGGGGCCGCGACGACAGCGCATCCGGATCTCAGGTCCCGGAAGCTGGGACGGAACCGACTCACACGGAGCCGGCTGCCAAGCAGATCCGAGTAGCCGCTGCCGGCCCCCACTACGCAGGCTCCGGCTCCTGCACGAGCCGCAGCTGCCAGTCGGGGGGCGCCGGCTCCGGCTCCTGCCCGAGTCGCTCCTCCCAGCCGAGTGGCGCAGGTTCCAGACCCTGCCGCCAAGCCGAGTGCGCCCCAAACGGCACTCGTCAGTTCCTCCGGAGGCCCACCTGCTCCGGGGAAACCGAAGAAGAAAACGATCCCCACTACGACCAAGTACGAGTCCTGCCTCATGCCCTAGTCGCGGTAGGTTTAGAAGGTACTGAAGTCGGTTTTTCTTTTGCTTTGCAGAGTGCAGAAGAAGCTCTTCGACAAAGGAGGCTCTACAGCCGGCGCACCGGTGGTTCCAACTCCGACTCCGCCGCCAGAGTCGGATCCACCGGCTCCAACTACAGCCGCGTTCAGTGCTCCATCGCCAGGCGTACCCGCCATGGAGACGGAGTCAGCGACGGGTGCCGAGCCATCCACGCCTCCAGCTGCGGCCGAGCCCAACGCACCGGCACCAACCGCTTCCGCCATGGAAACGGAGCCGGCAACAGCTGTCGAAGCCACCACGCTTCCGGCTGCAACCACGCCTCCGGCTGCAGCTTCACCCAACGCGCCACATCCGAGTGCCTCCACGCCCCAGCCTGCCGCAGCTGGGATGGAGGCTCCGGAGCCGGACGTGCGCACCGGGTCCGCCGAAACTGCAGCTGAAGATCCTCAGCGCCAGCCACCTCCTGTCAACGAGGAGACGACGGAGCCGACAACCGCAGCCGGGGCCGACTCCTCCGAGCCGGTAAGAGCTGACGGAGGCCAGGGCAACGCCGAGTCACCCCGGGCGACCGAACAGGGCCAGGCCGAAGCTCCGGCTCTGGCGGCTGATGAGTCGGCGCGGGCTCTATCGACAAGCCTCGTCCTAGCGCTGCTGCTGCCGAGTTGCAGCACAGGGGACGTGACGAAGAAGCAGTGGACCGCGTCGCCGCCCTTGGCTCCAAACTTCGGGAGTTCGCCAACGCGGCTAAGTCCTTGGCGGACTCGGCCGAGGTTCTGGAGACCTCCGTCGGGGTAAGTCGTCGAACTTTGTTTATTTTTTTGTACACTGGGAGCACGTTCAGTGCACCCAGTGGGTGTAGCCCCCGAGTCTCCGGCCGACTGACTGAGTCGGTTGGAGACTCATGAATTCGGGTACTAACAGATTTCTTCTCCTTCATCAGGCAGCAATCCGACTGGGCGGAAACGGCCCAGTCCTTATGGAAAGAAATGCCTCCTTGGAGAAGGCATTGAATGAGGAGAAGGCCAAGACTCGGCGGCTCGATGAGAAACTTGCCGCCCTCAAGAGTAAGTGTCCAAGTCTTTAACTCCTCCGCCCTCGAAGTATTCTTGTTCTGACTTAATCGATTCGGCAGACCTCGAAGCTGAGAACGCCCAACTCAAGAAAGAGGTGAACTCAATGTTCCCGGCGAAAAAAGTTTCTCAAATGCTCGATGCCAAAGAGGCCGAGCATGCAGACAAGATGCGCGACGTTCGCGACCAGCTGAAAGCCGCCATCAAGCTGAAGTCGGAATTCGACAAGCTGGCACAGCAGTACAAGCAGTCACAGTCGGCGAATCAAAAACTGCAGGCTTCCGTCGACGACTGGTCCCGAAAGATGGAGGAGTCGGATAAGCGACACGCCGCAGTCATCGCCGACTGGGAGAAGCGCGAGGGAGAGCTCTTAGGCCAACTTAAGAAGGCCAACGAGACTCTACTCGGTAAGCCCCCGAGTCCTTCGCTTCTTTCTTTTTACATGCTTCTTTTGTTCAATTCCTTAGCAATAATTCGTATCCAGAGGCTTGCCCAGAACTGGAGGAGCGAACCAGGCAGGCGGCGCTCCGACTCCGTGCGCTCTCCGACCCGGCGAGGTCGGTCCTCGACGTACTCTGGACACCCGAGATGATGTCCGAGTGCGTCGTGACCTTGGAAGACCGACTCCTCCAGGTCAAAGATTTGATGCAGAGCATGAAGTTGGCTGCCCAAGGGCTTTGCACCAAGCTCTGGCCCGGAGAAGAACCGGGTTCCAGCATCTTCGCCCTTGTCGACAAGCTCTCGCTTGGCCCAGCGGAGGCTGAAGAGTGGAAGGAGTCGGCCGCCCGCTCGGGAGCCGGCATGGCACTGGCCATGGTGCTGGCCCATCATCCGGACGCGGATGTTGACAGCATCTCCGCCGACGCCCCCGTCGATGAGGGAGGCCAGTCGGTCGACCCCATGGAGCACCTTCCCCGAGTCCGCGCCGCCGCCAGCCGGATCGCCAGCTTCACCGACCTGGAGGAGCGCATAGAAGCAACTCCAGAGGAATAAAGATCATAATGTAATATCTCTCGGTATGCCGAGTGGACAAAATAAAAAACTTTTGCAAGGAATGAAGATGTTTTTCAATTCATTCTGATTTGATTCGTCCACAGTTGTTTTTTTCGCCAAGTCGGATCCTTTCGCGCGCAGGCCGACCTTTAGCTTTTGCTCTTGCCAACCGGACAGCCGGGTTGCGACTGTAGTTGGGGACGAAGAGTGGGCCTCAGGTACCGTACGCGTTTACTTAGACGCTCGTGTAAAAACAAAGTTAGGAGATTCGAAATAACTTGTGCCGAGTGATGAATCACCCAGTGGGTTTGCGGTGACTTCCGGGTGTTGCCCGAAGTGAAGCCACTCGTTTCGTTTTTAGACGTAGCCCCCGGGGATTGCCCAAAGGGAACATAGTCGAAAAAATGAAAATTTAGATAAACAAAGTGCCTCCTGAGTGCCGCTCGAAGGAAACAAATGTTTATTTATAATGAAACAATGAACTATTTTGAAGTACAAAGTTTAAGTGTAGAAGGGACGCAGCTGTGCAATGTTCCACGTCCGTTCTGTAACTGCACCGGTTGCCGGGTCCTCCAGTCGGTACGCGCCGTTGTGAAGCACCTGGTTGACGATGAATGGTCCTTCCCAAGGCGGAGACAATTTGTGCATGCCAGCCTTGTCTTGGATCAGTCGGAGGACCAGATCTCCTTTGTTGAAGACTCGGCCTCGTACTTGCCGACTGTGGTATCGGCGCAAGTTTTGTTGATAAATGGCCGAGCGCGAGAGGGCGAGTTCCCGCGCTTCTTCTAGGAGATCCAGGTCGTCTTGTCGTGCCGACTCGGCATCCTTTTCCACATATGCCGCGACTCGCGGGGAGTCGTGGAGGATGTCAGTCGGCAGGACAGCTTCAGCTCCGTAAACCATGAAGAACGGTGTGTAGCCAGTCGACCGGTTTGGAGTCGTCCGTAAGCTCCAAAGAACAGACGGAAGCTCGTCGACCCAGGAGCCGGCAGCCCGTTGCAGCGGGACTAGCAACCGGGGCTTGATGCCTTGGAGAATTAGAGCGTTGGACCGCTCAACTTGGCCGTTGGACTGCGGATGAGCCACGGAGGCATAGTCAATCCGAATCCCATGATCCCGACAAAAGTGGCGGAAGACTTCAGCAGTGAAATTCTTGCCATTGTCGGTGATGATGTTGTGGGGAATTCCGAATCGGAAAATGACTCCCTTCATGAAGTTGACAGCAGTCGGACCATCAAGCTTCATTATTGGCTTAGCTTCGATCCATTTTGTGAACTTGTCCACTGCCACGAGAAGATGAGTGAAACCTCCCCGGGCTGTTTTTAGCGGACCCACCATGTCGAGTCCCCACACAGCAAAGGGCCATGTGATCGGAATGGTCTTGAGCGCGGTAGCCGGCATGTGTATTTGACGGGCATACCGCTGGCACCCTTCGCAGGTTCGGACGAGTTCTTCCACATCAGCATGAGCGCTGAGCCAGAAAAAACCATGTCGGAAGGCTTTGGCAACCAAGGATCTTGACGAAGCATGGTGGCCGCAGAGTCCCGAATGAACTTCTTCGAGCAATGTTCGACCTTCTTCTGGCGAAATGCAGCGCTGGAAAATTCCAGTGGTGCTGCGCTTGTAAAGCTCGCCATTGATGATGGTGTATGCTCGAGCCCGGCACACGATGCGGCGTGCCTCAGTCGGATCCTCAGGTAACTCCTTGCGCAAGAGGTACGCAAGGAATGGCTGAGTCCAGAGAGGAATGACTGCTAAGACATCTTCTTGTATCGGTTGAGGTGGATCCGAATGTGATGACCCGGCTTCAGATGACTCGGCAGCCGACTCCAGTTTGACGGATGGTTGGAGAAGTTGCTGAAGGAAAACTCCAGGCGGCACTTTTTCTCGTGTAGAACCGATCCTAGCAAGGGAGTCAGCTGCTTCGTTGTCTGCTCGGCGAACATGGTGAAGCTCGAGGCCGTCAAAGTGTCCTTCCAGCCGATGCACAGCAGCACAGTATGCTGCCATGGTTGGATCTTTGGCATCCCAAGTCTTCATTACCTGTTGCACCACTAGATCCGAGTCACGGCGACAAAGGAGTCATCGAATGCCGAGTGAAACTGCAATGCGTAAGCCATGCAGTAACGCCTCGTATTCTACGACGTTGTTGGAGGCGGCGAAGTAAATCTGGAGTACGTAATTCAACTTGTCGCCTTTGGGGGAGATCAGCACAACTCCAGCTCCCGTGCCCGCAAGCATCTTCGAACCATCGAAGTACATGACCCAGTGCTCAAGGTGCAGCTGAGTCGGAAGGGACTGGCTCTCAGTCCACTCGACGATGAAGTCTACCAAAGCTTGCGACTTGATGGCCTTGCGGGGCTCGTAGCTGATGTCATGCGGCATGAGTTCTATCGCCCACTTAGCGACTCGGCCCGTGGCATCCCGATTGTTGATGATATCAGACAAAGGGGCGTGACTGACCACGGTGACCGAGTGGGCTTGGAAGTAGTGTACCAGCTTCCGAGTTGCTAGGAACACTCCGTAGACTAGCTTTTGGTAGTGCGGGTAGCGCTGCTTCGACTCGAAAAGCACTTCACTGATGTAGTAGACGGGTCGCTGTACCTTCTAGATTCGGCCCTCTTCTGCACGTTTCACCACTAAGACAACGCTGACCACTTGATTGGTGGCCGCGATGTAAAGCAGCATGGGTTCTCCCTCCATGGGTGCAGCGAGAACTGGAGGTGTGGACAGAAGACGCTTGAGATCTTCGAAGGCTTGCTGAGCTTCACTCGTCCACTCGAAGGAGTCGGACTTCTTGAGAAGTCGGTAAAAAGGCAAAGCCTTCTCACCGAGTCGGGCTATGAACTGACTTAAGGCAGCGAGGCACCCGGTTAAGCGTTGGATGGCCTTCAAGTCCTTCGGCCTGCCCATCTTGATGATGGCATCAAGTTTGTTCGGGTTCGGTTCGATCCCTCGCTCGGAAACGATGAAGCCGAGTAGCTTGCCAGCCGGAACTCCAAAGACGCACTTCTCTGGGTTAAGCCTCATGTCGTACCTCCTGAGATTGGCGAACGTTTCCGCCAAGTCAATCAGGAGGTCCGCGGTCTTCTTTGTCTTTATCACAATGTCGTCGACGTAAGCCTGGACATTTCTACCTATCTGGTCGTGCAAACACTTTTGCATACAACGTTGATATGTCGCGCCAGCATTTTTCAAACCAAAAGGCATTGTGATGTAACAAAAAGCCCCAAATGGGGTAATGAAAGAAGTTTTTATTTGATCCGACTCTTTCATTTTGATCTGGTGATAGCTTGAATAGGCATCCAGAAAACATAAACGTTCACACCCGGCTGTGGAGTCAACAACTTGATCCACTCGGGGTAAGGCGAACGGGTCCTTGGGGCATGCTTTATTTAAGGACGTGTAGTCCACACACATGCGCCAAGTTTTGTTCTTCTTAAGAACCAGGACCGGGTTTGCCAACCAGTCCGGGTGAAAAAACTTCTTTGATGAACCCGGCTGCAAGGAGTCGGGCGATTTCTTCTCCGATTGCTTTTCGCCGGTCTTCAGCGAAATGGCGGAGTGACTGCTTCACCGGTCTTGCATCTTTAGCGACATTGAGGGAGTGCTCGGCGAACTTCCTTGGAACACCCGGCATGTCAGAGGGCTTCCATGCGAAGATGTTCCAGTTCTCACGAAGGAAGTCGACGAGCGCGCCTTCCTATTTGGCCTCGAGGTCGGTCCCGATTTGGACCGTCTTGGACGGGTCCTCGGGATGGACCTGGACACGCTTTGTGTCCTTGGCCGACTGGAAAGCGGACTCGGTTGCCGCCTTCTTTCTGAGCGGAGGTTGATCCGAGTCGGCGGAAGCTTGGATGTCCTCCAGCTCCTGAGCCGCGATTAGGGACTCAGCAATGTCTGCACTGGCGATGTCGCACTCGTTAGAGCGCTCAAAATCACCAGTGATGGTGATGACGCCTTTTGGACCCGGTATCTTCAGCTTCAGGTAGGTGTAACACGGCCTAGCTATGAACTTGGCATAAGCCGGCCGGCCGAAGATCGCATGATATGCGCTCTTGAAGCCGACCACCTCGAAGGTCGATGTCTCGACCCGGAAGTTGCTCGGTTCGCCGAACACTACTTCCAGGGAGATTTGTCCTAGAGGCTTCGCACACTTCCCAGGGACAATCCCATGAAAGGAAGTGTTACTGGGGCGAAGCTGGGTCTCCGGGACCTGCATCTTCTTCAGGGTGTCCATGAAGATGATGTTGATGCTGGAGCCACCGTCCATCAAGACCTTGCGGAGTTTGAACCCGCCGACTTGCGGATCCACCACCAGGGGATGCTTGCCCGGGTGAGGGACTCGGTCCGGGTGGTCGAGTCGGCTGAAACCGACTAGCACCTCGGACCAATCCAGCCATTGAGGAACAGCCGGCACCGTCGCATTGACTTCGCGACAGCGTAGCTTCCGACCCCTTTTGGAGTCGAAACCCTGGAAGATCATGAGCACCCCCCTTTGAGGGGGATACTGCGCAGCGCCGCCGCCTGCGGCAGAGCCTCCTTCTCCGCCGTCTTCCGGCTCGGGCTGCGCTGCTTCCCGGATTCGCTGCAGGAAGCTGCACTCCCGGGTCAAATGTCCCGCTTGATAGTTGGCGGTGCTGTGAAAGGAACAGGGCCTGTCGAGGATCTCCTCGAAGGTGAGTTTTGGCGCCTTGCGTTGTTGCCAAGGGCGCTCCTTCTTTTGGCCAGCGTCACCACGCTGGGGACCACGCTCGGCGGCCGCAACCAGGTCGGCTCCGCTGACTCCGCCTCCACCGCCTGCCTTCCGCTTCGGGGGGCGATTATCCGCATGCTTCCGACCTGAGTCGGCAGGGACTTTCCGGCTCGAAGACTCGGCTTTTGCTTTGCCTTTGTCTTCGTACCGCATCGCCTCTTCACCCGTTGCGTATTTGCTGGCGACTTCCATGAGTCGGCCCATGGTCTGTATGTTAGACCGGGCCAACTTGTGCTTGAGGAGTTCGTATTTAACTCCCTGGGAAAAGGCCTGGATGGCCTGCATCTCGGTGACATCCTCGATCGAGTTGCGCAGTCGGGTCCATCGTTGGATGTAATCGCGGACCGACTCGCCCTTCTCCTGGACACAAAGCCACAGGTCTTGGGCGTTCCCAGGGCGCTTATACGTGCCCTCAAAGTTCTTGATGAAGGCCTCTTGGAGGTCCCTCCAGTCATAGATGCTTTCTTCGGGAAGGTTGTTAAGCCATGCCCGAGCCGACCCTTCCAGCATCAGGGGTAAGCTTCGGAGGGCGACACGCTCGTTGCCTCCTCCTATGTTGCAAGCGACCAAGTAGTCGGCAAGCCAAGTTTCCGGCTTGGCTGTGCCATCGTACTTGTCGATGCCGCTGGCGATTCGGAACCGATCTGGGAAAGGCTCGCCCCGAATCCGTCTGCTGAAGCAAAGCGGACCGGTGGATGCAGAGCCACCCGGCTGGTTGACTTCACCAGCGCGACGCTCAGCCCGAATCCGGGCTGCTCGTTGTCTCTCGATATCATCCCGAGCATCACGGGCGTCATTTGCTTGGAGGGAGCCAGCTTGCCGCCGCTCGGCCTGGAGCCGGTTGATCTCCTGACGAGCGTCAGGCCGATTTGTAGACCGACTCGGTTGCGACGAGCCAACGGTAACCGGGTGACTCGGACCTGCCGACGGCCGGCTCCGAGCCGCTTGGGAGGCCAGTCGGTTACTGACCGACCCGGCCTCATTTTGCTGCTGCTCCACCGCCGTCTTCATCAATGTGACGACTCGGCGGTGTATCTCTGCCGCGGGGCCATCTGCCGGGGGCGGCAACGAATCAGCCAACGCGGCAGCCGCAAAAGGTTTTGAGCCGGTGTCTGGTAGACAGCGACTCCATCTTGCTCTCGCCCGAAGAGCGGGGCCCGAGTAGCCCGGCTCCTCCGGGCGGCTGAGGAGGTTCGCCGGTTCGCACGGCTGCACGAACCGTGAGGATCATTCGGTTGACGCTCCCGCTGTTCGAGGGCCGCCCGTTCTTGATCGAGGCGTTCTCGTTCAGCAAGGAGGGCTTGCCGAGAAGCCTCTAAGGCCCTCTCGGCCTCCGTTTGTCCGTCGATAGGCGTATGCAGGTGCTCTAGTGCCGCCCGGGCCGCTACAGCGGACGTACCCGCACCATCCGCAGCACCGTCTCCGACCACGTAGACCTCAGCTGAGGCAGTGTAGCTGTGTTAACTCTCATCCCCCTCGAACTCAGAATCCAGAAGGGGAAGGAGAGATTCGGCGCCCACCATGGCGACGAACTGGGAGTTCTTGTTCGGTGCGAAGGGAGATCCGAGCCTGAGCTCAAGAGTCGCTTCCACCGCAGGGCGGGGGTGCGAATCTTGAAGACGTAGTTGGCCGAAGATATCGGCCACGAAATGAAGGCTGCCGAAAGTGAACTCCGAGCCTTCGGGATGTGCCATGATCGGCACGTTGCCGGCGACGAGCTTGCCATCCGCCGTAGGAGTAGATCCCGCCTGGATCATGGCTCCGATGCACGCTTCCCCTACCTGGCGCGCCAACTGTCGCGGGGAATTCGCGGCAATATCCATTTGTAATAGGATTGTCGGGAATGCGCGTATGGAAAATCTAGGCGGTGCACACAAGAACTTTACCCAGGTTCAGGCTCTCCAAGGATGGAGATAATCCCCTACTCCTGCTGAATATATTTGATGATCTTGCGTGAAAAAGAGAATACAGGAGGTTGAAGAAGAAGATTGCTTAAAAGCTAAAGCTCCCAGAGAACGTAGAATCTAGCCCCCTTCTGCATGGAGGGCTCGGCCTTATATAGGCCTGTACATTAGCCGACTCGGTCACTCGGCTGAGTTACGGTTACTGTCCCAATTAACTAATATTTACATTTGGTAACCGTCCGAGTAACGCCAGTCTTCATGCCGGTTGAAACGTATGCCTTGATGAGTTGTAGCGCCTGTCTTAATGGCACCCGGACGTTGCACTGTAGCAGGCCTTTTCTTGGGCCTTCGTCCGAGTGGGCCTTCGCAAGGTTGTCGGGCCGACCCACGGTGTTGGGCCTACCCGGTTGGGCTCCCCTCGTCAGCTTGCCTTGATGACACCCGGACGTTGCACCCGTGCGGGCCTTACTTGGGCCTTCATCCAAGTGGGCCTCCATGGAGCTCCCCGAGCCTGTTGGGCCGACTCGCTGTGTTGGGCCTACCCGGATGGGCTCCCCTCGTCAGTAGCCCCCGAGTGCTTTGAGGTCTCGACACGGGTGCCGAGTGGCGAGCAAGTTGCTTATGCCCGAGTTGCGGGTGGAGAGACCTTGATGGACTCCCGTAATACCTGAAAGAAGGTTAGATTTGTGCTAAGTGTTAGGGATTCAATGATACCCGCGCTTTCCGGCTGGGGACGTCGGCTTGTGGCCTTCCGGGAGGCGTATCATGAATTTCGAGTGAACCCAAAATAGCGTCTGGCGTGTCCAAATGTTCCGTTGCCATCTTGTGCCCGCAGGGGGGACGCCTTCGATCTTCAGCTTCGAAACCGAGTCCTCGAACTCCGGCGCTAAGTCCCGAATCAGTGAACCATCTCGCGCCGTGGTAGCGTCCGGCTCTGACTCAGGGACCCTTTTGCTCCGCTGTGGATGCCGAGTTCGTTCTTAGCTTGGGTGTTTGCCGAGTGACCTGTAAACCCTGTTAGGTCAGCCATCAGCACCTTTTCGTAGAGCCAATCTGCTTCCGAGTGTAGCGGCTTGTGCACCTCGGATTTGTTTAATGGAGTCGGTATAACCCGTGACGTGTCCCAGTGAGCCAAGCCGACCTCCAATTGAGTCGGCTTCCGAGTGACTCGACTCGGACTGAACCGAATCCGGTCGAAGCCGGCTTGTGTCACACGGCACTGTCTTGACTGTACCCGACGTCGCCTCAGCATTAAATGCGCGCAGTCGGTTGGACAGAGCGCCTGCAGCGCCGCAGCGCAATGATCTTGCCTCAAGTCCCGCATGAAGCGTGCCCGAGACATCCGCTGCCGCTGCTCTGTCTTTTCACGACGTCCGAGGCGATGATTCATCATGACTGCGCTCGAATCACGCGGGCGGCGCGCGGGATGGAATCTGACGTCATGTCCGCCGGTCACGTCGCTTGGGATACCGTACCGTGGCGAAAAAGGTGCCCGAATCCCACGGGCTCGCACGCGCGGGACAGCAGTTGCCGCGGCGGTTTCCCGCCACGTCGGACGCATGACCGCCAGCAGTTGGCCTCCCTCGGCTATAAAAAAGGGGGTGAACGGCTGCCGCGTTCTCATCTGCTTTCGTCTTCGTCGCGCCCAAACCCTTCGCCTCCAGAGCTCCGCCACCGCGCACTTGTTCCCGAGAGAAAGAACTTGCTCCCCGCCGTTCTCCAACCATCGACCATGTCTCGCGCCAGCAAGGGCAAGAAAGCCGACACTTCCTCCGCCGCCGCCGCCGCCGATGGGTGGAAGAAAGGAGATTGGGTCCCGTCGGTTATCACCGACCAGATCCTCCTCGGGTTTGCCAGCGTCCGTCTGCTACCGCCCCATACCATCGGCAACTAGAGGGCGCCGTTCCAGGAGGAGAAGCCCGCTCCGCACAGCGCACGAACGCGTGATGCTCATCCCGTTCATGGAGCAGGGGTTCAAGCTGCCGCCGCACGACTTCTTGCGCGGCCTCCTCTTCTTCTACGGCCTTCAACTCCATCACCTGAGCCCCAATGGCATTCTGCATATTGCGTGTTTTATCACGCTGTGCGAATGCTTTCTGGGGACTCAGCCTCATTGGGGACTGTGGAAGAAGATTTTCACGGTGAAGGCTCAACCCATCAAGGCCGGCGGCCGACTGTCCGTCTGCGGGGGAGCCGGCATCCAAGTCAAAGCCGGCGCCAAGTATTCAAGTTGCAGCTTCCGGACACCGTTCGGAGGTGGCAGGACGGGTGGTTCTACTGCCCGGATGAGCGCACGCCAACTGGCCACGAAGGGCTTCCCCCGTATGCCGAAGGTCCTCCTGAGTGGCGAAAGCGTTGGAGCGTCAAGCCTTCCAGCGAAGAGATGCCCGAAGTCGACCGACTCCTGAAGAGGATCGCGAGACTCCAAGAGAAAGGACTCTCGGGCACCGACCTCATCGCCACTTGGCTGACTCGGCGCATCCAGCCTCTTCAAGCCCGGGCGCACCCGATGTGGGAGTACTCGGGCTCGCACGACTCAACGAGGGTGTCGACCGAGGATCTTTCGGACGAAATTTTCTTGGAGCTCTTCATGAATTTGACCAAAGAGCGAACTGGGCTCACCCGGGCGCCACGGGTGATTCCATATTCGAATGCGAACCCTTCGCCGACTGTAAGTGACTTACATTTCGAGTCGGGCTCTTGAATTTTATTGTTTACTTGCTTCTTCTAACACCAAAGTCTTTCGATGCTACAGAACTACCTTGACTTCAACTCCATGCCGCCACTCCCCGAGCAGAGCTCAGCTCCGGTGGCGTTGGACGACGCAGAAGTCGACGAGGAAGCCCCCGAGGGCGGTGTCCAAGTCGACTCGGATACCGATTCGGAAGGGTCCTTCGAAGTCGTCAAACGGAAGCGTGACGACGACGCCACCGGATCCAAGACCCCGCAGGCGGGGGCGGAGCCGGCTCGAGCTGAGTCGACTGCCAAACGAGCACGAGCCGCACCTGCCGACCCCGTGGCACAGGCTCCAGCTCCTGCTCGAGCCGCACCTGCCGGCCGCGTGGTACAGGCTCCGGCTTCTGCTGCTAAGCCAAGTGCGCCACAGCCGGCACTCGGCAGTTCCTCCGGGGGTCCGTCCGCCCCGGGGAAACCAAAGAAGATGATCCCCACAACCACCAGGTACGAGTCCTTTCGTCTCATTCTCTAGTCGAAGTAGGTTAGAGAAAATGCTGAAGTCGGTTTTGTTTTTTGCATTGCAGAGTCCAGAAGAAGTTCTCCAGCAAAGGAGACTCTTCAGCCGGCACACCCGCGGCCCCGACTCCAGTCCCGCCGCCAGAGTCGGCTCCTCCGACTCCGACTACAGCCGCGGCTGAACCCAGCGCACCGGTGCTAACCGTCTCAGCCGTGGAAACGGAGTCGGCCACGGGTGCCAAATCCACCACGCCTCCGGCTGCGGCCACGCCTTCGGCTGCGGCCACGCCTTCGGCTGCAGCCACGCCTCCGGCTGTGGCTATACCAAGCGCGCCACAGCCCATTGCTCCCACGCCGCAACTTGCCGCACCTGCACAGGAGGTGCCGGAGTCGGACGTGGGCGCCGGGTCAGCCGAAGCTCCGGCTGAGGACCCACAGTGCCAGCCAACTCCTGCTAGCGAGGAGACGACGGAGCCGGTGGCTGTGGCTGGTGCTGACTCCTCCGGCCCAGCAAGCGGAGCCGGAGGCCAACTCGTCACCGAGTCACCTCCGGTTACCGAGCATAGCCAGGCCTTGGCTCCGACTCCCGCGGCTGAAGAGCCGGCGCCAGCTTCGTCCAGAAGCCTCGTCCCCGCGCTGCTGCTACCGAGTTGCAGCACGGGGGATTTGAGGGCTGCGGAAGAAGCCACCGACCGCGTCGCTGCCCTTAGCTCCAAGCTTAGGGATTTCGCCGACGTGGCCAAGTCCTTTGCGGACTCGGCCGAGGTTCTTGAGTCGGTTGGAGACTTATAAATTTGGATTACGCTAACAAATTTCTTCTTTGACCAGGTTGCAATCCGACTGGGCGGGAACGGCCCGGTCCTCATGGAGAAGAACGCCTCCCTGGAGAAGGCGCTGGCCAAAGAGAGGGCCAAGAGCCGGCGGCTCGAAGAGAAGCTCGCCGCCATCGGGAGTAAGTATCCGGGTCTTCTGCTCCTTTGCCTTTAAAGTTTGTGGTATTGACTTTATTGAGTCGGCAGACATCGAAGCTGAAAACGCCCGACTTCAGAAAGAGATGAAGTCGATGATCCCGATGTTCAAAGTGTCTGAAATGCTCGACGCCAAGGTGGTCGAGTATGAAGACAAGCTGCGCAAAGCTCGCGATCAAATGCAAGCCGCCACCAAGCTACAGTCGGAGCATTCGAAGCTGGTGAAGCAATACGAGCAATCGCAGGCGGCGAACAAGGAGCTGCAGGCGTCCGTCGACGACTTCTCCCGGAAGATGACCGAGTCGCAGGAGCGACATGCCGTGGTCATCACCGGCTGGGAGAAACGTGAGGCAGAGCTCATAAGCCAACTCAAAAAGGCTAATGAGACTCTACTTGGTAAGCCCCCGAGTCCTTTACTTCTTTCCTTTTGCACGCTTCATTGTTCATTTCCTTTGCAATAATTTGTACCCAGATGCTTGCCCAGAACTGGAGGAGCGAACAAGGCAGGCAGCGCTCCGACTTTGCGCACTCTCCGACCCGGTGAGGCCAGCTCTTGACGCACTTTGGACACCCGAACTGATGTCCGACTGCGTCGTGACTATGGAGGACCGACTCCTCCAAGTCTAAGAGTTTGGTGCAGAACTTGAAGTCAGCTGCCCAAAGCCTCTGCGCCAAGCTCTGGCCCGGAGAAGAGCCAGGTTCCAGCATCTTCGCCCTTGCCGACAAGCTCTCGCAGGGCCCGGCGGAGGTTGAAGAGTGAAAGGAGTCAGCAGCCCGCTCGGGAGCCGGCATGGCGCTGGCAATGGTGTTGGCACACCATCCCGACGCGGATGTCGACAGCATCTCCGCTGGTGCCCCCGTCGACGAGGAAGGTCAGTCGGTGAATCCTCTGGAGCTCCTTCCCCGAGTCCGTGCCGCCGCCAGCCGGATCGCCAACTTCACCGACCTGGAGGAGCGCATAGAAGCGACTCTAGAAGAATAAAAAATTATCATGTAATATCTCTCGGTATGCCGAGTAGAAAAATGTAAAGACTTTTGCTTTGAATGAAAATGTCTTTCGATTCATTTTGATTTTGCACAAGTTATTTGATTCGTCCGAGTTTGTTTTTTTCCTCTGAGTCGGATCCTTTCGCGCGCAGGCCGACCTTTAGCTTTTGCTCTTGCCAACCGGACAGCCGGGTTGCGACTGTAGTTGGGGACGAAGAGTGGGCCTTAGGTACCGTACACGTTTACTAAGACGCTCGTGTAAAAAAAAGTTAGGAGATTCGAAATAACTTGCGCCGAGTGACAAATCACCCAGTGGGTTGAAGTAGCTTCCGGGGGTTGCCTGAAGTGAAGCTACTCGGTTTTATTAGACATAGCCCCCGGGGGTTGCCCAAGGGAACATAGTCGGAAAATGGAAATTAAATAAACAAAGTGCTTCCCGAGTGCCGCTCGAAGGAAACAAATATTTATTCATAATGAACCAAAGAACTGCTGGAAGTACAAAGTTTTAAGTGTAAAAGGGACGCAGCTGTGCGATATTCCATGTCCGTTCAGTGATTGCACCGGTTGCCGGGTCCTCCAGTCGGTATGCGCCGTTGTGCAACACTTGGTTGACGATGAATGGACCCTCCCAAGGCGGAGACAACTTGTGCATGCCTGCCTTGTCTTGGATCAGTCGGAGGACCAGATCTCCTTTGTTGAAGACTCGGCCCCGAACTTGCCGATTGTGGTAGTGGCACAAGTTCTGTTGATAAATGGCCGAGCGCGAAAGGGCGAGTTCCCGCGCTTCCTCCAAGAGATCGAGGTCGTCTTGTCATGCCGACTCGGCATCCTTTTCCACATATGCTGCGACTCGCGGGGAGTCGTGGAGGATGTCACTCGGCCGGACGGCTTCGGCTCCGTAAACCATGAAGAACGGCATGTAGCCAGTCGACCGGTTCGGGGTTGTCCTTAAACTCCAGAGGACAGACGGAAGTTCATCTATCCGGGAGCCAGCGGCCCGTTGCAACGGGACTAACAACCGGGGCTTGATGCCTTGGAGAATTAGAGCATTGGAACACTTGACTTGGCCGTTGGACTGCGGATGAGCCACGGACGCATAGTCGATCCGGATCCCATGATCCCGGCAAAAGTGGCGGAAGACTTCAGCAGTGAAGTTCTTGCCGTTGTCGGTGATGATGCTGTGAGGAACTCCGAATCGGAAGACGACTCCCTTCATGAAGTTGACGGCAGTCGGACCATCAAGTTTCATAATTGGCTTGGCTTCGATCCACTTTGTGAACTTGTCCACCACCACAAGAAGATGAGTGAAACCTCCTCGGGCTGTTTTAAGTGGACCCACCATGTCGAGTCCCCACACAGCAAAAGGCCATGTAATTGGGATGGTCTTGAACGCGGTAGCCGGCATGTGTATTTGACGAGCATACCTCTGACACCCTTCGCAAGTTTGGACGAGTTCCTCGGCATCAACATGGGCGCTGAGCCAGAAGAAACCGTGACGGAAGGCTTTGGCGACCAAGGCCCGTGACGAAGCATGGTGGCCACAAAGTCCCGAGTGGATTTCCTCGAGCAACGTTCGGCCTTCTTTCGGCTAGATGCAACGCTGGAAGATTCCAATGGTGCTGCGCTTGTATAGCTCACCGTTGATGATGGTGTAAGCCCGAGCGTGACACACAATGCGGCGCGCTTCAGTCGAATCCTCAGGTAGCTCCTTGCGCAAAAGGTAGACAAGGAACGGCTGAATCCAGAGAGGAATGACCGCCAAGATGTCTTTTTGGGCCGGTTGAGCCGGTTCAGGGTTTGGCGACCCGGATTCCGCTGACTCGGTTGCCGACTCCAATTTGATAGATGGCTGGAAGAGTTGCTGAAGGAACACTCCTGGAGGCACTTTTTCTCGAGCGGAGCCGATCCTGGCAAGGGAGTCGGCTGCCTCGTTATCTACTCGACGAACGTGGTGAAGTTCGAGGCCGTCGAAATGTCCTTCCAGCCGGCGCACAGCAGCACAATATGCCGCCATGGTGGGATCCTTGGCGTCCCAAGTCTTCATTACTTGCTGCACCACCAGATCCGAGTCGCCGCGGCAAAGGAGTCGTCGAATGCCGAGTGAAACTGCAATGCGCAAGCCATGCAGCAACGCCTCGTATTCCGCCACGTTGTTGTAGGCGGCGAAATGGATTTGCAGCACGTAATTCAGCTTGTCGCCTTTTGGGGAGATCAGCACGACTCCAGCCCCCGTGCCCACGAGCATCTTCGAACCGTCGAAGTACATGACCCAGTGCTCAAGGTGCACCTGAGTCGGAAGGGACTGGCTTTCGGTCCACTCGACGATGAAGTCCGCAAGGGCTTGTGACTGGATTGCCTTGCGGGGCTCATAGCTGATGTCATGCGGCATGAGCTCTATCGCCCACTTAGCGACTCGGCTGGTGGCGTCCCGATTGTTGATGATGTCAGACAAAGGGGCGTGATAGACCACGGTGACCGAGTGGGCTTGGAAACAGTGCACCAACTTCCGAGTCGCCAGGAACACGCCATAGACGAGTTTCTGGTAGTGCGGGTAGCGCTGCTTTGACTCGGAAAGGACTTTGCTGACGTAGTAGACGGGTCGCTGTACCTTCTGGACTCGGCCTTCTTCTGCACGCTCCACCACCAAAACAATGCTAACCACTTGATTCGTGGTCGCGATGTATAGCAGCATGGGCTCTCCCTCCAGCGGTGCAGCAAGAATTGGAGGTGTTGACAGAAGACGCTTGAGATCTTCGAATACTTTTTGAGCTTCACTCATCCACTCGAAGGAGTTGGACTTCTTGAGGAGTCGGTAAAAAGGCAAGGCCTTCTCACCGAGTTGGGCTATGAACCGACTTAGAGCAGCCACGCACCCGGTTAAGCGCTGGACAGACTTCAGATCCTTCGGCTTTCCCATCTTGATGATGGCGTCAAGCTTGTCCGGGTTCGCTTCGATTCCTCACTCGGAAACGATGAAGCCGAGTAGCTTGCCAGCTGGAACTCCGAAGACGCACTTCTCCGGGTTGAGCTTCATGTCGAACCTCCTGAGATTGGCGAAGGTTTCAGCCAAGTCGGTCAAGAGGTCCGCAGTCTTCTTTGTCTTCACCACAATGTCATCTACGTAAGCTTGGACATTTCTGCCTATCTGGTCGTGCAAGCATTTTTGCATACAACGTTGATATGTTGCGCCAGCATTTTTCAAACCAAAAGGCATGGTGATATAACAGAAAGCCCCAAACGGGGTAATGAAAGAAGTTTTTATTTGATCTGATTCTTTCATTTTGATCTGGTGGTAGCCTGAATAGGCATCCAGAAAACACAAACATTCGCAACCGGCCGTGGAGTCGACAACTTGATCAACACGGGGTAAAGCGAACGGGTCCTTGGGACATGCTTTATTTAAGGACGTGTAGTCCACACACATGCGCCAAGTTTTGTTCTTCTTAAGAACCAAGACTGGGTTTGCCAACCAGTCCGGGTGAAGAACTTCCTTGATGAACCCAGCTGCGAACAGTCGGGCGATTTCCTCTCCGATTGCTCTGCGCCGGTCTTCAGCGAAGCGGCGGAGAGACTGCTTCACTGGCTTTGCGTCCTTGGCGACGTTGAGGGAGTGCTCGGCGAACTTCCTTGGAACACCCGCATGTCAGAAGGCTTCCATGCAAAGATGTTCCAATTCTCACGAAGGAAGTCGACGAGCGCGCCTTCCTATTTGGCCTCAAGGTCGGTCCCGATTTGGACTGTCTTAGACGAGTCCTCAGGATGGACCTGGACATATTTAGTGTCCTTGGCCGACTGGAAGGTGGACTCGGTTGCCGCCTTCTTGCTCGGTGGAGCTTGGTCCGGGTCGACAGACGCCTGGATGTTCTCCAGCTCCTGAGCCGCGATCAGGGACTCGGCTATGTCCGCGCTGGCGAGGTCGCACTCATTGGAGCGCTCAAAGTCGCCAGTGATGGTGATGACGCCCTTACGACCCGACATCTTCAGCTTTAGGTACGTGTAACACGGCCTAGCCATGAACTTGGCATAGGTCGGACGGCCGAAGATCGCATGGTATACGCTTTTGAAGCCGACTACCGCAAAGGTCAAGGTCTCGACCCGGAAGTTGTTCAGCTCGCCGAACACAACTTCCAGGGAGATCTGACCCAGAGGCTTGGCGCACTTCCCAGGCACTATTCCGTGGAAGGAAGTGTTACTGGGACGAAGCTGGGTCTCCGGGACCTACATCTTCTTCAGGGTATCCATGAAGATTATGTTGATGCCAGACCCTCCATCCATCAGGACCTTGCGAAGTTTGAACCCGCCGACCTGCGGATCCACCACCAAGGGATGCTTGCCCGGGTGAGGCACTCGGTCCGGATGGTCAAGTCGGCTGAAACCGACTGGCACCTCGGACCAGTCCAGCCATTGAGGAACCGCTGGTGCCGTCGCGTTTACTTCGCGACAACGTAGCTTCCGACCCCTTTTGGAGTCAAATCCTTGAAAAATCATGAGTACACCCCTTTGAGGGGGGTACTGAGCGGCACCACTGCCTGCAGCTGAGCCTCCTTCTCCACCGGCATCCGGCTCGTGTTGCTTCTCCTCCCGGAGACGCTTCAGGAAGCTGCATTCCCGGGTCGAGTGCCCTGCTTGATAGTCGGCGGTGCTGTGGAAGGAGCAGGGCCTATCGAGGATTTCCTTGAAGGTTAGCTTCGACGCTTTGCGCTGCTGCCAGGGGCGCTCTTTTTTCCGGCCAGTGTCGCCGCGCTGGGGGCCACGCTCAGCGGCCGCAACCAGGTCAGCTCCACTGACCCCATCTCCGCCGCCAGCCTTCCGCTTCGGGGGGCGGTTGTCCGCACGCTTCCGACCCGAGTCGGCGGGGACTTTCTGGCTCGAAGACTCGGCTTTGTCTTGCCTTTGTCCTCGTACCGCATTGCCTCCTCACCCGTCGCGTACTTGCTAGCGACTTCCATGAGTCGGCCCATGGTCTGAATGTTAGACCGGGCTAGTTTGTGTTTCAGGAGCTCATACTTAACTCCCTGGGAAAAGGCCTGAATGGCCTGCGTCTCAGTGACGTCTTCAATGGAATTGCGCAGTCGGGTCCAGCGCTGAATGTAGTCGCGGACCGACTCGCCCTTCTCCTGGATGCAGAGCCACAGGTCTTGAGCGTTCCCAGGGCGCTTATATGTGCCCTCAAAATTTTTGACGAAGGCCTCTTGGAGGTCCCTCCAGTCATAGATGCTATCTTCGGGCAGGCTGTTAAGCCATGCCCGAGCCGACCCTTCCAGCATCAGGGGTAGGCTTCGGAGGGCGACACGTTCGTTGCCTCCTCCAATGTTGCAAGCGACCAAGTAGTCGGCAAGCCAAGTTTCCGGCTTGGCCGTGCCATCATACTTGTCGATGCCGCTTGCAATCCGGAACCGGTCCGGAAACAGCTCAGACCGAATCCGTCTGCTAAAGCAAAGCGGACCGGTGGAGGCGGAGCCACCCGGCTGGTTGACTTCATCGCCACGACGTTCGGCCCGCAACCGGGCCGCCCGTCGTCCTTCGATGTCATCGCGGGCGTCACGAGCATCGTTTGCCCGGGCTCGGTGGGAGCCGGCTTGGCACCGCTCCGCCTGAAGTCGGTTGATCTCCTGGCGAGCATCAAGCCGATTCGTGGACCGACTCGGCTGGGACGAGCCAACGGTAATGGGGTGACTCGGAGCCGCCGAAGGCCGACTCCGAGTTGCTTGGGAGGCCAGTCGGTTACTGACCGACCCGGCCTCGTGCTGTTGTTCCACCGCTGTCTTCATCAGGGTGACGACTCGGCGGTGGATCTCTGCCGCGGGACCATCCGCCAGGGGCGGCAGTGAGTCTGCCAGCGCGGCTGCCGCGAAGAGATTCGGAGCCGGTGTCTGGTAGATTGGGACACCGTCCTGCTCTCGCCCGAAGAGCGGGGCCCGAGTAGCCCGGCTCCTCCGGGTGGCTGAAGAAGCACGCTGGTTCGTGCGTCCACGTGAACCGTGGGGGTCTTCTTGCTGCCGATCTTGCTGCTCGAGAGCCGCTCTCTCTTGATCGAGGCGCTCTCGCTCGGCAAGAAGGGCTTGCCGAGATGCCTCCAGGGCTCTCTCGGCCTCCGATTGCCCGTCTATAGGCGTATACAGGTGTTCGTTTGCCGCCCTAGCTGCTGCGGCAAACGTACCCGCGTTATTCGTCGTGCCGGGCCCGACCACGTACACTCTGCCGAGGCGGTGTGGCTGTACGAACTCTCGTCCCCATGGGATTCGGAATTCAAAACGGGGAGGAGAGATTCGGCGCCCACCATGGCGACGAACTGGGAGTGCTCCGCGTTTTCATCCGTAGCAGAAGAAGATCCGAGCCGGAGCTCGGGGCTCGCTTCCACCGCGGAGCGGGGACGCGAATCCTGAAGGCGCAGTTGGCCGAAGGCGTCGGCCACAAAATGAAGGCTGCCGAAGATGAATTCCGTGCCTTCGGAATGCGCGGCGAGCGGCGCATCTGTCACGGACCCGAAATCCACATGTGATTAGGGGAACGCGAAGTCGCCAAGGACCGAAGGACTCGTCAGCCCGGTGGCACGGTACCTGCGCCGTACGCACCGAGGCGGAACGATCCGTCACCCACCACGTGCGAGCCGACCGGAAGCGACCAATCTCCCCAGAACCACAAATAGATTCCAGATACCGGTGAAGGGGTAATACCGCGTGATAAGCCTGCGCTCCGCGATAGTCATAGGAGGACTAGAGCTCGGGATATGCATCCCCTCAACCTAACCTAGCCACGAGGTGCGACTCTGGGAGGGTCCAGCTCTGCTCTGTCGTCAGCGCGAGGCGTGACAGTCGTAGGAGGCTTAGTGAGTACGGGACGAATCCCCTGGATCGACTCAGCCAAAGCTACGCAAGGCTAGTGGTTCGCTCACCTCTGCCATCACGAAACGCAATCCTAGCGCGCAATAATACCGCTGCACAGTTGCCCACATACTTCATCACATACACGCATTGTACATTGACAACCACAAGTAACAACTCGGATATCACAACAAAGCACTAAATTACGATAATAAACTAGCTGTCCAAGTCGGACTTTAAGATTACATCAGTCGGTCATAACCGGAAACATATCCGAGTACGGAATAATTAAACGACAGCGGAAGGAAAGTAAATGAGTCCCACAGCGGCGCATTGACCGCTGGCCAAAAACCACAACAACCCCTGGATCGATAGCCAACCAAGGAAACCGGAAGCTAGGCGGTATTGAAGTATTCCTCGACCACTGGCTCACCTGCAATGATCTAGGAATATCCTAGGTGAGTACGAAGGTACTCGCAAGACTTATTCGTGCTTGATTAAATGTCCTACCCATACTAGTACAGCAGCAATTAAACATGAATGCTTCTCAGAGTAACAATATACAAATTAAGAACATAACATTGACAAGGTGAAGTAAAGACAAGCTAAGTAACAGTCCAACTCAGGATACGAACATATCGCAACCAATTCACCCACGAGACCAAATCAGCAAATCCAAATCCAAATCCATTGGGGCAGCCCATGAGTCCAATCCAAATCAATCCACTAACCATCATCCAATTCAATTAGGGCAGCCCCTACGTCAAATCCAATCGATCCATCATACATACATTCTCATTTAAACTCTAGGACCGTTACCGGCAATCGATCACTCTGAGTGCAAAGAGTGCCTTAACCCTTGGAGGTTGCAAGGCTCCAAGAGTCTTGGTCTTCCTCAACTACACCCCAGCCTCGATTCTGCTAACGCCCACGCGGTGAATAGGGAGATGCACGATTAACTCCGGTTGGTATCTCAATAAATCCACCTTTCAACAAGGTGCTCATCCACCTCTCAACGAGGTGCTCATCCACCTCTCAACGAGGTGCTCAAATCATACCTAACCGTATTCATCGTGCAAAACCCTCGGCTCTCACATCTCACTTAACCAATTCCAAGTTGATAGAACATCACGATTAAGTTTGCAGCCACAGCGAACATGACACACACAACCTCACCTAGCCATGCTAGTTTCAGGGAGTTCCGACCCTCGCATACAAACAAACAAGCCTACCAAAAGTCTAAGTAGATGAGCATACGAAACAATAACAACAAGATGCAACAAGCTCTGCTTGCCTTGGTCGTAGTATTCCTGATCTTGCGGGAGGTTGGGAGCCTGGTGGTCTACCTCTTGGAGTCCTGTTGCGAATGATTCGAAGTGCCAGAAAGAAACGGTAAACGAAAGCCATAAGACTCAGCATGTATGCATGATGAATGGATAATACTAGATGTAAGTGTCTACGGTGGTGTGCGAATGTGTATAACTCTAGGCCGACTGACAAGATCCAGGTGTTAGGTTTGATTGACCTGTTGTTATCCTACCATGCGTGCATGTCATTTTTACGCTGTAGCAGGTATTTAGGGTTAACGCCATTAGTGGCGGAAAGGGTGGCGAGGTTGAATAGGTTGGTGTTGTGAAAGTAAGGCGGAGCATGATTTCGAAACACCTGCAACTCCCTGAGTCAGAGCTACGATCTGTTGAATTAGGGTTTTGTGCCGAGATGAGATAATAGGAACTAGCGGGTGTTTTAGTGGGTGATACTTAATGAACCTAGGTACTGGTCCTACCAAGCGTGCAGGTTAAAGTTCCTACGGTATTGGAGTTAGGGTTACATCGTGGAAGCTACCGTGCATGCGTGCCCACTGGGGTAGTGTCGAATTAGGGTTAGAGGTGGTGGTTCTTAGTAGGTGATCATATTACAAGGGTTGCTATCTCAAAAGTATGCGGGAACACGACTCTAATGCCACTGAAAGTAACAGGATCGGAGCTATCGTCGCATTAGGGTTTATCGAGTCACCCCTTGAAAATGTACTCCTATCTTTAGATCTAAAATGCTCTACAGTGCATGCGTCCAAAATGAACTTTTGATCTGACCAAATCGTAGAGATTTTTACGAGGTTTCCAAATATGTAAAATTTACTGAAATCCGACTTACGGTTTGAAAGTTACGCGTGTTCGAAGTTTGTCGCATTTTAATCGAAAGCCTAACCCTAACTGTACGAGAATCTATTTGCTAAAGCCACCCGAAGTGTACCCGGTCCTGTTTTTAAATTCTTACGCGCACCCACATTGAAATACCACGGATTCTCCTAACCTTAATCGCCTCTGGCCGACATGCGGGCCCCCGGGGACAGTTGACTGGACGCCTTGGACCAATGTAATGGGGCCACGTGGCCTTTCTTCTTCCTGGAGCTGGCTCGGCCGAAAAGTGGTGCTCGGGTGGTGGCCTCGCCGGAGCTCCACCGGAGGAGGTCCGACAGCTCCCGGAGCTCGGGGAGCTCAAAGAAAGGAGGGCGGCGAGGTGCGGCTGCTCACCCGAAGACACCTCGCGGGGACTGGGGAGCGGAGGAGACTAGAAGCGAGCCGGCGACGAGGGAAGCAGTGGCGGCGGCCGGAGCGACGCGGAGAGGGCGCCTCGGGCTCGGTCCTGCGAAAGGAAGGGGAAAGGGAGGTGAGGGAGTGCGGGAAGATGCTCGGGAGCAACAAATCGGAACTTGGGGAGGACCGGTGGCTGCGGGATTTCTTGCCGGGGCTGGTGGCCGACGCCGGAGACGAAGGCGGCGCGGTGAGGGGCTCCAGCAGCAGAAGGGAGAGGTGGATCTAGGGTTTGGCAGGGGAATCAAGGGCTGTCCGAGCGGGGTATAAAAGGGGGACGGCGCGGTCGGGACGGTGGGTGCTCCGCCGCCCACCTCGGCCTTTCAACGGCGGCGACGTGGAGCCGGTGCCCCGACATGCGGGCCCCACAGGCCGACGGAGGGAGAAAGCGCAAAAGGGCCGAAGGCGCTTCCTGGCAGAGGAGGCGGAAAGAAGGGAGTGGAGGCGGGTTTGAGGCACGGGTAGTCCTGGTGGGCCGGCCGAGTGGGCCTCGGCCCAAACCCAATTAGGGTTTTTAGTTTCTTTTGTTTTTCTTTAATCCAGAGCTGTTCCTCTTATCATTTTATGTGTAAAAATAGCTCCAAAAATTATGAAATTTTTACAGGGGCTTCAACATATTATTTAGCAACTACTGGAAAAGTTCGAAACTGATTTGGGCACTGTTTGACCTATGTTCATATTCAAATTTGAATTGGGGTTTTAATTTGGACTTGCTCCCTAGCTAAGCCCTAGAGATATTCAAAAATTCTGAAATTTGGTAGATAGCTAGGGTTTTGACTCTTGGGGCTACTTATGGAATTTGGGATCTTTTCATCCACGGGGATTTGCTCTATCGTCAAAACCCTAATTCTACGGCACTTTAAGGTTTGCAATCGGACGTTCGGATTGAGTGGTCATTTCATGTGGTTTTTGGAGCAATCTTGGGGAGAAAAGAGAGGGTTAGTAGAGGGATCCATCGACGGGGTCCACTGTGCAACTCTGAATTGGTTTGGGCGTTCAATTGACCTAATCTCTAGTTCAATTCCAACTTTTGACCTAGTTTTGAGTTTGAATTATAACTCGGTCTGGTGGGCCTCTAAAATCTCCAACATTTTTTTATATGTGGCTAGGATTTGCATATTCAAAGCCAAATATAAGTTTTTGGAACTTTTCATACTCAACACATTACCTACTTGCTTATTTCCAATTTAGTCCTTTTCCTCCAATTTACTTTCAAACCCTAGACGGCGCCAGGAACACTAGATGACTTTGGATGAAAGCTTCGGGAAGAAGGGAGGGGAAAGCTAGCTTGGTGGGTCCTCGGGGAGGATCACAGATCCCTTTATCGTCTAATGCTATTGCCGATTCCTGATTCTTCAAATAAGTTGATTGGTGTTTGCAAGTTTATCCACCGAGGATGAGATATGTACATATTCTATAAAGTTTCTTATTGTTGTATTTTAGTTTAAATAAGGTGGATGTGTGGGTGTTCACATGCATGAATATGATGACATGTATGCATGAATGCGAGGCAAACCCTAATTATCGAATCTAGGTATTACAAAACCTACCCCCCTTAAAAAAGATCTCGACCCGAGATCTCTAACGTTCGGCAAACAAGGATGGGAGCTCGGTCCTGAGCCAATCTTCATGTTTCCCACTTAGCTTCATCTTCAGTGTGGTTGCTCCATCGGATTTCAAAGGGCTGAACAGTTCGGTTCCAGGTTTTGTGCTCCATTCCGTCAAGAGACCTTTCTGTAGTTCTTCCGTTGTGGGGTCAAGGAGGGCTACAACACGCCTGCTGGTCTCTGATGCTCAACCTTGACCAAGTGACCTAAGTCGCACTTGGTAACAAACCGGGCAGGTTTCCACTTTGGTTAGGGTCTGCCAAGAATCATGGCGAATGTGTTTCACCTTTATGCTATCGGGGCGAATGGATAGCGGGGATTCGTGTATTTCATGGAAGATTAGGTCCTGGCGTTGTTGATGGCACGTTGTGGGATCACTATTTGACTTCTACACCAGTTCTGGAAAGAGAAAACCAGATGAAGTTATTATTTTCAATAATAACCGTATTCTGGGAGAGTAAGAGTGCAAGGACCTTGTCAGTCCTGCAAATTCAGAATTCAAGATCGTTGGTTCGAGTGAGAGGGACCATGACGACCAGCTATGTCTGTTCCAACAAGGCTGACGAAGATAGCGAGGGTAGTGGCTTCGAAACAATCGAAGTATCTGTTTATGATTACTTGGGGAGAGAGATCGGGAGTAAGATTGGGGCATCTGAAAGGCTTTTCAGGTTTCATTTTCTATTTCACCGAGGCTGCATGTTGGGCGTTCGATCTTTCTGTGGTTGTCTTATCTTGGGAACTCGGTGGCAGGTTTCCAACTAGGAATGGCAACTTAAATGGGTGGATTGTGTCTCTTTGGTCCTCGAGACTTGCCACTGCACTGACGGATTGGTGCTATTATGCGTATCCATCCTTTTCTTCTGTTGTTTATCTCTCTTCTTTACTTGATCGTTCGTTCAACTTCTTTACCTCTGCTGCCTCTATACCATTCTTCGTACGGGGTTTAAGGCGAATTATGATACGAGATATTCTAAATTTGGCTGTTAAGCTAGATTCTCTAGAATCTTTGTTGTATTTTTCTCAGTAAAACAAGAAGGTAAATATTCTTGTAATTAACTGGGTGATGGGGATTAGGAGATGACAGAGTTCATCGGGTACCATGCTTAAGGGTCTTTGCGCTCCGGTTCAGGCTTGGAACGGTTGAGGATGTGACCCATAGGGATGATTACTAAGTGATCGGACTACCCATGGATAGGGGATCCATGAGGTGGAGGAACGCGGAAAGAGGGGGTGTCCTGACGAGGGCTAAGTCACGATCGTTACTTCTTTGCCAGAGCCGGCAATAAGGGGTATTGATCTTCCAGTGCTGCCTACCTTAATCTGGAACCTGGTCAACCATTCCAGATTGCATATAACAGCTGAGCTTTCTTAATCTAGGTACCACCACATGGATTAAAAGTGAGTTCTTACCCATCTCGGTCTTAACATCCTCATATACTAGTTTGGTTCCCAACTCCGGATCGGGGATTGCACACAGCGGGAATAATGTAATGCTAGTAATGGGACCTAATCATTATGTGCAAACTTGCTTAGTGCAAGGGATGGGATGCTTCGGAATAAAAAGGGAAGGTGGCGGGAGTTTAATTAACGGGGAGCGTACCCAACACTTCCTCCGGTGTATCCTACGCTTCTTTGGTGGTGACGTGATTCATTCTGCCACGGCTGGCGGCTTGAGACTTGTTAGGAGCTGATCTCCTGACCTGAGGACCTTCACCTGGCTGTCCTCGCTGCACCTTGGACGCATAGAGATTTCCCGAGCGCGAAGCAAAACAACGGCGCGCGAAATGCCCCATTTTCCCGCAACTATAACACTTAATCTTGCTCCAATCCAGGGCAGGCTGCGACTGTCCTCCCTGGGGATGAGATTGGGAACCTTGCTGTTGAGGACGAGGAATGAAACCTTGCGGCCTCTGTGGGTACGGTCCCGTGGGACGGGGTGGTTGTTGTTGCCACACCCGTGGCTTCTGCGAATTATTTCCTCCTGATTTCAACGCCTCTCTCTCACGCTTGCGGGACCTGTCGAGGGCTAGTTCTTTTGCCTCTATCTTTATCGCCTTGTTCACAAGATGCTAAAAATCTCGCACGTCAACGGTAGCGAGTTTAGCTTGCATTTCTTCATTTAACTTGCCCATAAACTTCTCTACTTTGTCTTCGTCGGAGGAGACTTCACGCGATGCATACCGCACCAGATGGTTGAACTCGCGGAGGAACTCTAAGACTGACTTCTTACCTTGGCGGAGATCACGGAACTCCTCTTTCTTCAATGCCATAATACCAGAGGGGATGTGGAACTCACGGAAGCCGGTTTGGAACTCGGCCCATGTGACCACATGACCGGGGGCTTGCATAGCTAGGAAATTCTCCCACCAATCTGCGGCAGCGCCTTCGAGGCAGTGGGAAGCGAAGTTGACTTTGTCGTCTTCCGTACATTCAGCTAGTTGAAGCTTCCTTTCAATCGTGCGGATCCAATTGTCTGCTTCAAGAGGGTCATCGGCCCGATCAAAAGTAGTTGGTTTTGTTCTCTGAAATTCAGACAGACTGCCTCTACCTTGACCACCTCCTGCGCCTTGGTTACGCACTATCTGCTCTAAGATCCGGTTCTGGGTGACCAAGATTTCGGCGATGTTGGGCTGCTGGGGAGGGGGTGGCACTTCTTCTTCTTCACGTTCACGACGCCCGCGAGCGGCTTCACGGGTTCCAGATGCCATGCTGCTGAAATCAGAGGACGCCGGATGAGATAAGGGAGTTGGAAACTTGGGAAATCAAGGATATTTCCACAAGGGTATAACAAGGTAACCAAGGATATGGCACATCGGTTCGTACACACTTTCACGAGAAAATGAGGCGCAAAACAATTGCAAGGAAGGTTGACGCTAAGACACGAATACCTTGATACGATCAACGGGTTCACAGAAAGGCTGCAGTTTAGATCACTCTTTTAGTGAAATAAATGGGGGTAATGTTCCAAAAGTGCAGCCATGGATACCGAATTACAATTCTCCAAAAGATACCCTAAGACCTGACATCATGGGTTCACCTTACATTCCAAAATACAATTGACACTAAGGACTACATGGAGCTCCTGCACTGCGGCGGCGAATCTCATAGGTCTCCAAATCGTCGGGGAGAGGAAGCAGAGTGTGGAACAAGGGAATCCGTCTGGCAGAGCAGACAACAGGGTTAAGGTCAACCACAAACACAAAACCAAAGTGACAGGGAAGGGGTCTCAGAACTAAGAGTGGGGAGGATAAGGAATAAAAACAATCTACTTATTAATTTTAAACATAGGGTTTAACTTTTTAAATAGTTTTCTGGCCCATTGGCGCAGCGGAAGCCCTATCTAACGACCACCTGCAATTGGCTTCGTACGGTCAGCTCGGCTCTGATACCAAGCTGTCACGGACTGAGGCGCATCAGGGATATGCCAGCGCATATAGTAGGTAGCGGCAAGGATGAGAGTACTGATTCACCCGACGTACGGTGACACAAGATTGTAACCTACCAAAGGGCATCAATGTATATTCACTTGCGGGTCGGTTTTACCTATATAAGGGTGAATCGACACCCCATATAGTTCAGTTCTATTCTCCAAATTCCAGTTCTTTGGTCCATCGCAATTCCCGTATATTGACCACCGGCAGTGTACTGGGGTAGTTTGAGTGGTTGCTAGGCGTCATTCCCCTAAGTCATCCTCTTAGCACCTCGGTCTTTCGACCCGAGGTGCCCAAGTTTACTGTCCGAGTTCTCTGACAGTTGGCGCTGACCGTGGGGATCGAAGGGGCGACGTACTTTCGACCCGAAGCTACACCATGGCGCCTTGTCCAAAGAGGTCAACGGCGGGAGTCAGGTGGAAGGCGGCGGTGAGCGGAGGACCCGGGGTTCAGCTTCCTTCCACCCTAGCGGAAGGCGAAGTGAACACGACTACACAGGAGGCAACGAAGAGCCGCGCCGGCGAGGCCTGATCGCCCGGGCAAACATGGTCCCGACATCGCGGGGGATGGAGGATCCCAAGCTGTGGCTTCGGCCTCCGGGGCGCAGGCACGGGCCAAGGCTGTGGTGGATATGCGGAGCCGGGAGGATGAGGTGGAAGATCTTCGGCGATGGGCCAAGGAGGCGGCGAAGAGGTTGGAGGTTCTGCAAGCGCGTCTTCAGGCGGCGGAATTAGAGGCACTCAAGGCAAACACTGAAACTCAACAGGTGGCCGACCTGTATCGGGCGCAGCTCGAGGCGACACGAGCATTGGCAACTCCGTCATCCTCGTTGGAAGCCCAGGCGGCGGAGGAGCTATGTCGCCAGCTGGCCGAGGATCGTTCCGCCGCGCGTGCGGAGACACACATCCCCGTCCTGGCCGCTGAGGCTCCCCTTCGAGACCTGGACGAGGCACAGGCGTGGGCGGCGGCATACATGGGCGAGGCAGACCTCGAGCAGTGCGCCTCAGGGCGAGTATACAGCAAAATCAACAAGCCGCCCGGGAAGCAATCCGCAACTGGGACAGCCAGCATGCCGAGCAGCGTCCGGGCAAGGCGCACGTCGGCCAGCAGCCGCCATACGTCGCCCGCAACCCAGAGGTCATCGACCTCACCAGCATGGCGAGCCCGTTGAGCCCCAGCCTCATGGCGGTTCCGTTCCCGCCCAAGTTTCGCCCGGCCGATCTACCGAAGTATGCGGGCACGATGGACCCGGTTCTGTACACAAGAGTGTACGAGGCGGCGGTGATGGCGTCAGGAGGAGGCGAGGCCATAATGGTGAAAGGCTTGCTTCTCGCTCTCACGGGCATCGCCCAAGCGTGGTACCTCGGCCTCGAGCCTCGCACCACATACTCCTGGGAGCAGCTGTGCAACAAACTCCATGGGCATTTCCAGGGGTGCCGCAACAAGGAGATGACTTCGACGGACCTCAGCAACCTCCGACAACGTCCGGGCGAGACCATCCGGGCTTTTTAGCGTCGCTTCTTTGAAGTCCAGTGCCAGGTGAAGGGGGTTGCCGAGTAGACCATCTGCGAAGCCGCGCGGTGAGGCATCAGCAATGAGGGCTTGGCCGACAAGCTCGAGAGGAAGCGGCCAAGCCGCATCGAACAACTGTATGACATTATGGAGGTCTATGCCCACGTGGAGGAAGGGCAAATTCTGCGAAGGGAGGAGGCCAGGGCGTCCCAATTGTACGCGGGAATAGAGAAGGCGGAGGGCCGACATCCGAGGCACCATGATGTACACCATGTGTCCGAGGAAGATCGGCGAGATGAGGAGCCGGTCGAGTACGAGGAGGAAGGAGGTCACCGGCGAGGATTGCGTCAGGCACAAGGGCGGCAGGCAGCTCACCTACTACCTCATCAGGGCCCTCCGGTACGCGAGCCCTCGTGGCAGCAAGGAAGGGAGCCCTATGTTCGGCTGGGCCAGAACCGAGGCGGGGTGGATCATTGCCAGCGGGAGCTGCCTCAGCCAAGGGGCCCCCATCGAAAGTACTCTGAGCTACACAAGTCATCCTCGCACTTGACGACCAAGTGTGATGTCATCGCCCAAGCTCGGAGGCCTGTCCGTCCCCCAACGATGGGCCAAGGACAGCGCGCGCTGGAACCCCGGGTCGAGGCGCCCCTGGGGCTGCCTCCTCTGCCCCCATGGCATGGGTCGCCCACCGATGAGCAGGGGCCCCGTTGCGTCGTCCATGCCATCACCGGCGGAAGCGCTCACACCTTCCCGTCGAAGCGCCAGTGCAAGGAGTACGTCCGTCGGGTCCAGCACATAGGGGCGTATCCCCCGACGGAGCTCCCCGCTTGGACGAGCACCCCAATCATCTTCGGCCCTGAGGATACCACAGGCATCGTCCTCCCGCACCACGACGCCTTGGTCATCTCGGCCATCATATCAGAAGTAGAAGTTTGACGCGTGTTCGTGCACGAGGGAAGCTCGGCCGATATCTTGTTCGCTTCTGCCTTGGACGGGATGGGCATCCCACGTTCGTGCCTCCAGTCCCCAGGTGCTCCTCTTCTCGGGTTCGGCGGTGAGCCAATCAGGGCCATCGGCCGGATCGAGCTCCCAGTCAAGTTCCAGGGCGAGGGCGGAGAGCGCGCCGAGACCGTTCTGTTCGACGTTGTCGACATGCCCTACCAGTATAACGTAATCCTCGAAAGGATGGCGCTCAACAAGTTTGGGGCGGTTCCTCATCATGCCTACCTGTGCATGAAGGTCCCCGCGCCTGCCGGAGTCATAATGGTGTATGGAGATCAGGGCCTAGCTCGCCGCATTGAAGAGACCACAACCTCGGCCATAAGATACGTCCACGATGTTGTCCCAGCAGCTGAAGCATCTCGCTCAGCTTCCTTCAGTGACGCGGTCTCGCCTAAAACGGGCGAAGTCCTTAGCATTGATGTCGCCGGCGACCAGTTCATGTCGTCCACCACGGGATGGTGGATCCCCAAGCCCGGACCGGACGGGGAGACCCGGTCGATCATGCTGTCGGAGGACGAGCCGCACAAGGCTGTGTTGATCAGGGCGGATCTCCTGGATGAGGTGGAGCAGGTCCTCCTTCTTACCCTGCAAGCTAACAGTGACTTCTTCGCGTGGGAGCCAGAGGACCTACCAGGCGTGCCTCGAAGCATAATCGAGCATAAACTAATGGTCATGCCAGGGGCTCATCCCGTCAAGCAGTGCCTGAGGAAGATGTCAGCCGACCGACAAGTCGCCGCCCGTGAGCAAGTCTCCAAGCTGCTCAAAGCCGGGGTCATCCGCGAGGTCATGCGTCCAGAGTGGCTGGCCAACCCAGTCCTCGTCAAGAAGGCAAACGGGCAATGGCGGATGTGCGTGGACTACACCGACTTAAACAAGGCCTGCCCGAAGGACAACTTCCCTCTCCCTCGCATCGACCAACAGGTCGACGCCACCTCTGGCTGCGAGGTCATGAGCTTCCTCCATGTGTACTCGGGGTACCATCAGGTGTGGATGGTGAAGGAGGACGAGGAGAAGACCATCTTCATCACCCCGTGTGGGACTTTCTGCTATGTCCGGATGCAGTTCGGCCTCAAGAACGCTGGGGCGACATTCGCCTGACTGATCGGCAAGACACTCAGTGATCAAGTCAGCAGAAACATGGAGGCATACGTGGATGACGTCGTCATCAAAAGCGTCCTCGCCCAAACTCGCGCAGCCGACATACAAGAAACCTTCTCCAACCTCTGGCGATCCAACATGAGGCTGAACCCAGAAAAGTGTGTCTTCGGCGTGCGCACTGGGAAGCTCCTGGGTGTCCTCGTCTCGAAAAGAGGGATCGAGGCCAACCGAAAGAAGATCGACGCTGTCCTCAGGATGCAGCCGCCCACTACAACCAAGCAAGCGCAGAGGCTGGCGGACCGACTTGCGTCCCTGGGGCGATTCATATCCCGCTCAGCCGAGAAGGGGCTCTCGTTCTTCAAAGTCCTGGGAGGCTCTGGAAAGTTTGAGTGGACCGAGGAGTGCCAGTCGGCCTTTGAGGCCCTGAAAAAGTATCTCACCTCACCCCCGCTCCTCCAGAGTCCATCGCCCGGAGACGTCCTCCTGCTGTACCTCACCGCCACCACTTCGGCCGTCACTGCCGTTCTCGTCAAAGAGCAGGGCCGAACCCAGAATCTAGTTTACTACGTCTCTGAATCATTGCAAGGGGCGAAGATACGATACATAGAGCTTGAGAAGCTAGCGTATTCCCTGTCATGGCGTCAAGAAAGCTCTGCCACTACTTCTTGGCTCACCCAATACGGGTCCCAACTTCCTTCCCAATAGGCGAGATGTTCCGTAACCGAGAAGCCACGGGGTGAGTCAACAAATGGGCGGCCGAGATTGCCCCGTTTGCAGTCGAGTTTCTCCCCAGGACTGCCATCAAGTTGCAGGTGCTGGCCAACTTCGTGGCGGAGTGGGTACCTCGCCCTGACCTCGCACAAAACATAGAAGACCCGACTTGGACTCTCCACATCGACGGTTCCTGGTGTGCTGAAGGGGCCGGGGCCGGCGCTGTCCTAATTTCCCCGGAGGGAGCCAAGATGTCATACTCGACCCGCTTGAACTTCAAGATGACGAATAACGTCACCGAGTACGAGGCACTTTTGCTTGGGCTCCGCAATGCACGCGCGGCCGGGGCACGCAGGTTCCTCGTGAAGAGTGACTCGCAGCTGGTCGCCGGGCAAGTCAGCAAAGACTATCAGCAAAAGATCCAGAAATGGCGAAGTATCTAGCAGCGGTGAGGGCCGTAGAAAAACATTTCAAGGGGATCACCGTCCAAAGCATTCCATGTGGTGACAACGCTGAGGCCGACCTCCTCGCCCGAGCGGCGAGCGGTGGAACCACCCCGCCCCCTGGGGCATTCAGCGAGACCCTGTCTGCTGCCTCGACTGAGGAGCTGGCCGACGTCTGCAACATCTCTCCGGAAGACTGGAGGACTCAAATTGAAGAGTACCTCTCCACAGAGAAAGAGCCCGAGGACCCGGTCGAGGCACGTCAGCTAACAGCTCACGCGCGGAGCTTCATCATTCATAAAGGCTTGCTCTACAAGCGGGACATATGCGCCTCATTCTTAAGGTGTGCCTCGGCGGGGGAGGGCAAGGGTCTACTCAAGGAAATCCACCAGGGGCTCTGCAGGTCACACCTCGCCCCAAGGTCCTTGGTCGCCAAAGCCTACCGCGCCAGATTCTACTGGCCCACGGTGTTGAACAACGCATAGGACTTGGTGAAGCACTGCTCGACATGCCAGTGGATGGGCTGAGGCACAAGCAGACCGGCGAACGTGATGCAACCCATCTCGCCCTCCTGGCCCCTAGCACGCTGGGGAATCGACCTCGTCGGCCCCTTCAAGATGGCGTGCCGGGGCACCAAATTCGTCGTCATCGCCCTGGACTACTTCTCGAAGTGGATGGAAGCAGAACCTCTAGCGAAGATCACCTCGGCCGCGTGCAGAAGTTTGTTTGGAAAAGCATCGTGTGCCGATTCGGCCTCCCGCGAGAGTTAACCGTGGACAACGGGACTCAATTCGATGCGGCGAACTTCAGGAACTTCTACTCTGATCTCGGCATCAAGCTATGCTTCACCTCGGTTGCGAACCCAAAGGCCAACGGCGCAGTGGAAAGAGCTAACGGCATTATTCTCTCAGGTTTACGAAAACGTATGTTTGAGCTCCCTGCAGGGAAATGGGCGGACAAGCTCCCGAGCATGCTATGGTCATCCCGTACATCAGTTAGTCAAGCCACGGGGTACACCCCATTTAAGCTGTTATTTGGTGAGGAGGCTGTCACTCCGGCCGAGGTGGAGTTTGAGTCCCTCTGCATCACTGAGCAGCCGGATGACGACAACCACATAACATTGCTCGAGGGGCTCGAAGAGGTCCGTCAAGACTCTTCCTTGCACATCGACTGGTACCAGGCTGCAACCGCTAAGCACTACAACAAGATGGTGAGGCCAAGGCCCATAGCGGTGGGCGACCTGGTACTCAAGTAGAAGCTCAACCCTGAGGCCGACGGCAAGCTCAGCTCCAAATGGGAAGGCCCGTACGAGGTCATCAGTTTGTCTCGACCGTTGTTGTTTCACCTCCGGGATCTTGATGGCGTCGTCCTCAAGCACAGCTGGAATAGCGACAACCTCAGGAAGTACTACATATGATCTCGCCGAGACATTTGGCGACACATCACCAACAGCTGCTGCGCCAGCTTGACGGGACGTCGTCGTTGCAATGATTACTTACTTTTGTTAAGGAACACATCTTAGTGCAGTATTCACTCACTTGTCAAAAGTGCTACTATCCCGTCTTAGGTGGCAGCTCGGCCCGACGCCGCTCCCCTAAGGACGATGAGCAAGTCCTAGCCATGATATGACCCGTCAAGCAGGGCGACGTGCGCTACTATCCCGTCTTAGGTGGCAGCTCGGCCCGACGCTGCTCCCCTAAGGACAATGAGCAAGTTCTAGCCACGATATGACCCGTCAAGCAGGGCGACGTGCGCTACTATCCTGTCTTAGGTGGCAGCTCGGCCCGACGCCGCTCCCCTAAGGACGATGAACAAATCCTAGCCACGATATGACTCGTCAAGCAGGGCGACGTGCGCTACTATCCCGTCTTAGGTGGTAGCTCGGCCCGACGCCGCTCCCCTAAGGATGATGAGCAAGTCCTAGCCATGATATGACCCGTCAAGCAGGGCGACGTGCGCTACTATCCTGTCTTAGGTGGCAGCTCGGCCCGACGCCGCTCCCCTAAGGATGATGAGCAAGTCCTAGCCACGATATGACCCGTCAAGCAGGGCGACGAACAACAGGTAACGTTGCACGACCCAACCTCATCCTAAGTATCATACCTTGCGTAGCCTCGCCCGCGATGGGGATCATCGCTCACCAAACCAAAAAAATGACAAAAATAATGCCAAGTTCACAACAAACGAATCAAGTTTTCAAACGCATACATTTACACATGGTACAGGGCGACCACGAGTACTTCGTGGTCGCTAGTTATTTTGGTAGGAGGAGGGTAGTGCCTCCATGCTAAGTTACACCAATCGCAACCAACGCGATAGAGAAATTCAACTAAGTCCCAAATTCTGGGACATGCTAGCCACATTGGACAACACGGGGAAACCAATCGGCTAGAGCTAAGTCTCGGCGTCGTCGGCCAAGTCGGCAGCGAGGGCCAGGAGGAATAAGTCGCTCCCACTGCCCTGGGCTGTGGCTGGGATGACGTCTTTAGCAACCTCCTCGCCAGCCACGACGAGCAAGTCGCCCCCGCGGGCTTCGATTGCTTTCGGGATGATGTCTTCCTTGACTTTCTCCCCAGCTACACAACGTTCCCTTTGTGCAATTGACAGGCCGGGCGAGTGGTGCTTGTGCGACATGGCCACAAGGGGACGGGACCCGCGCCACCCGGCGAGCGACTTATATTGCGAAGACGTTCTCTGCAAATAAGCACGATAAAAGATGAACATTACAACCTTTTAACTTAAATCAAAGCATAATACCACCACGAATCGAGTTCACAAAAGGCCACATGCGGCGAGATTACATCGACGTAGCGACGGTGGGGCAAGACTTCAAATTTTTTTATGAGACTGGCAGCCGAGGCAGGCTCTAGACCTTGGGCTACTAGGATGACATGGCAGGGCCCCCTTCCCAAGTACCTTCAGTGCTCCTCAAGCTTCCCCCGATGGCTGACTACTTTTGAGACTTCTAGATGCCCGCGACGTATTTCTGCCCTTTCTTGCGGGAGCTCCAGACTGAAGTCATGAAGGCGTCGGCTTCACCCTTAAACTTGTCTCGAACCACCACCACCTTGGAAGTCTTCGGGGCGACGTAGCCCAGGGCTGAGAAGACTGACGGCTCGGCGCGGGTCGCCAAGTAGGAGCAGCCTAGCAGGAGTTCTGTGGCAGCTCGGGCATTGTCTTGGGCGAAGATGAAATTGGCGAGGTAGACGTCGTGGCAAACCCGAGTCGCCCATTTGATGCCATCCACGACCGTCATCTCCGGTTCAGAAGACTTGAAGGTGGAGACGTCGAGATCAACCGCTTCGGCCGCTAGTCCCGTCGCATGGCACAGGGGTGAGACAAGCCGGTAGGCTTGAGTGTCCCGATCGGCGAAGCGGCCAAGCCTCTCCTGCACCAGCGTAAGATCGTCTTGGAGTCTGGCAGCCTCTTTCTGTGCCGCGGCGGACTTGCTCTCCTCCATGGCGAGAAGCGCTGCCGCAGCCTCGGCCTTCCCTCGCTCAGAGGAGAGCGCCTCCTCTGCCTCAACAGCCTGCTTTCTCGTCGCCTCAGCCTTCTCCCACTCAGCAGCGAGCTCCTCCTCGACACAGGCGGCACGAGCCTCCGCCTCCTCGAGTTTGGCCTTGAGGAGGTCCACCTCGGAGGTCTTGTCCTTGAGGCGCGCGGAGAGCTCGTTCGTCTTCTTTGCCTCAGCGTCGTGGACCTCCAAAACGTCGGTGGTATGAGCCCACTCCTCGGCTAGTGGACCATCGACATTGGCCGTGCACACCTCTAAGAGGGAGAGCCTCTTCGCAGTGAACATGCACTGAAACAGAAGATGTCAGTATGCTATAAACGATAGAACGAAAGGGCGAGTCGGGATTACCTTCAGCGTAGCGGCCCGAGCGGCTGCCTCGACTTGGGTGGTCGTCATCCCGGCGAAGCTCGACGCCACGTCCTCCTCAGATAGCCTCACCCCGGGGTGGCTCACAAGCTCGAACTCCAGCGGTGAGGCGGCGAGGAGATCCAGTCCGAGTCAGCCGGAGAGCACCACTCGAGGGCGAGGAGGCTGGAGGGTCGAGTCGAGGGAACCCCGATACTTAGCCTTGTCCTTCAGGGTCGAGTAGGAGGAAAGGACCGTCACCAGCGCTTCAGAAGGACGAGAAGCAGGGGCTACCTCCGCGGTCGCGGCCCGTGGAGGCGAACCCCCTGGTGTAGTGTTGCCGCCCGATGCTCGGGCACCCGCGGGGCGAGGCGAGAGCTCCCTCGCCGGCGGCGCGGGCGAAGGGGGTGTTGCTCCAGCACCATGTCCCTCTCGGGTGAGGCTCCTCCCGGACGAGTAGCCTCGTAAGGCGATGTAGCCTCGGGGGCCGAGGCGTCCTTCCGAAGGGACTCCCCCGTGACGTCCTCTCTGACAAAATCGACTGTCTCATTGATGTTCACGTCGGACGAGGATGAGGAGGACGACTCCCAGGAAAACCTATCATGGGGCCATGGCCGTTGAGTGAACCACCGCGAAGAGACTGCCCATCGGTCCCTTGCCTGCGCCCGGGCCGGGCTTCGTGTCCACTTCGTCCTGCTTCTTCGTGGGTGGTCGCTCGTCGCTCGCAACGCGCGACCCCACCTCGGACTCCTCATCACCTGAGTCCTCGGAGTTCGCCCTGCCCGGGGTGGATGATTCGCGGTGATCGCTGTCCGTGTCATCCTCCCAATCTGCCAACTCCTGGACGAAGCTCTTCGGCTTCACCTTCTGCATGGACGGGGTGGCCCGCTTCCTCTTGTTGCCCATCTTGGCATCTCCGACAGGGGCGATGTCCGGGCTCGGAGGAATCACCCACTTGAAGAGTTTGCAAGCCTGGTTCCGACGCCCTGCGATCATCTTCGAGATGATTTTTGCCTCGGACGGCAAGTACCGGCCGAGGAGGAGATTCACCTCCCTCTCCGCTCGGGCGAGGTCGTACCCCTTGGTGGGCTTGTACCCGTAGAAGGGGCACGGTCCGAGGGGCCTTCCCTCGGGGAGGGCGAGGCACTTCATCCGCCAGCCGATAGCGAGCGGATGAATCCTCAGGAGGATGAACTCAACCAGATCCCACGACAAGAGCTGGTGGCTCATCTCGCCCAAGGCATCGCATCTCGCTAAGTCGGTGGAGGTGACGACGAGCTGGCGGGTTATGTAGCCAGGAGTGGTCTTGTCTCGGTGAAGCCGAGGTCGCCCACCCTGTAGTAGAACCACTCGTTGCGCCAGTTCTTCCACTTGTTCTTGAGCACCATTGCCGGATAGGTGGAGTCGGACCCTCGACTACCTCGGAACCCAATCGTCCCGTAGAGAGAGTGGGCGCCGTTGTGGATAGGGGATGTCGTCATCACAGGTTCGTGGAACATGGCGAAGCAAGTTGCCGTGCTCTCCAACCTCATCATCCTCATCGCCCACTCGAAGATGGCCAAGCGCGAAATCTCCGTAGGGTTTAGATCTGAGATTTCCAGGCCGAAGTGGTTCAGGACGAGTTGGACGATGGGCGCGCCGGGCAAGGTTAGGTTGGCGCTGAACTGGTCGGCGAAGACAACGATATGCCCCTCCGGCGGGGCGGCCCGGGTGCTCCCCTCCTGGGAAGGACGGGGCCGTGCTCGTCCGAGTTAAGATGGAAGCACCCCGCGGCACTGAGGCGAGCCAGCGTGGTCTTGGACGCCTGAGTCATTCTGAGCCATCGAGTGTATGTAACCTTTTCGGCCGCCTTCTTCCCCTTTTGCTTGGTGGCGGCGGCGGCCTTGCTGGTCGACTTGTCGTTTTCCTTTCCTCCTCGAACGCCAAGTCGTCCTGTGAGGCTCGGGCGGCGAATTGTGCCAAGGACGGGAGCTGGGTGCGAGGCTGTGAGGCTCGGGCGCGAGGAGCGGCGAGATGCAAATGGGGATTGCAGAAGCATGGGTTTGCAAAGGGGAGGTCGGGGGGTATTTATAGGTCCGGGGCTGTCTGAGATTCGAGGCAGCGTAACAGATAGGCGAGGAGAAGGCGGACCCGGTGGTTACGATCCGAGATCAGAGGCGGAATGACCGGAAGCGGAAGATTCGGGAGCGGAACGTCCGGGGGGCCGAGGCGAAGGTGAAGTTTGGAAACTGGCAGCTCCTCGTCCCGGACTCCCCGTCCTCCCACTCAAAAGGAATGATGCAGCCGCGAGCGACATCGTTTCTCTCGCCGATTGCGCCTGCAAGGGGTTACTATTGGGGGAGTCCGGTCACATCGCCCGAGACGAGGTACCCCCTATCCCACTTTTCCCTTTACTATTCTTAACCGTATTGCGTTTCTCTTCAGACCCACAGAAATGCTAGACGGGGCACCCGGGGCGAGGTCGCAGCCCGTCGTCCCCTCGGGCGAGGTGCTCTTGGACGGAGGCCAGGGAGGTCGTCTCCCTCTAGCATGGACGGGGCAAAGTTGGAGCACGTCCCCGATCCCGAATGGGGCCGAGGTTAGCTCCTCCCCCGGTCGAGGCCGAATCGATCCACGTCCGATCCGGGGCTCCGGAGACACCCAGCCAGGCGCCTCACCCAAGGTGGACCTCACTCCAAGGCGAGGCGGGGGAGGTGCGCATCCGTCCCAAGGCAGGGACGGCACCTCGCCAGGATGTCAAGGCCCAAGGGAATCCACCCGCGGACGGGCTTGACGGAAAGGGGAGAAGCACAGTGGCGGTCCGTACCGGCAAGGCGCATCAGGGATATGCCGGCGCATATAGTATGTAGCGGCAAGGATGAGAGTACTGATTCACCCGACGTATGGTGACACAAGATTGTAACCTGCCTAAGGGTATCAATGTATATTCACAGTATTAATTGTGCTGCGCGAGCAGACATACGACCAGAGGTAGATATGTCTTAAATGTGGCGATTTGTTGGCGATTTTTTGAGCTATTTGCTGGTGATTTTTCGATGGAGAAGCTACATTTGGAGGAGTATAGTTGGAGATAATACTTCCTTGTTGGTTAGCAAAGGTTAGTGTTTAGTTTTTGAATCATTTCATCCAATAATTTGGTGATTTTGCTTTGTTTCTTGGACATTGAGAATATTCAATTATATGATCATAATTAGATCGATGGAGATATTTGATTTATCATATGGTTGAATGCATATAAATTTAGTGTTAAGGTATGCAAATTTTTAAGGAATTTTGTGGGTAAAAAGGAAAAAAATTAATGATGGATTTATTTTTGTGGCATATTTAATTTTTATATGCAAGTAGTGCTAATTTGGTTAGTTATACGTTAGTAATTGAAGAGAGTCGACGCATATAGCTTAGTTATATTAGTCAATTAGTACGGTTAGTTAATTATATTAGTTAGTTAGGTTAGTAATTATTTTGAGAATTCGGTTAGGTTAGTAATTGAAGAAATGTTAAACTCATGTCACGAAGTCGATGCACTTCATATTTTTAACTAAAATTTCAACTTTCCACATGCATGGCTTAGATGGATCGATCGTGGATGTACGGAGCTCGCAACACAGAGGCGTATAGAGATGGAGTGAGAGCATTTATTGCAGCTGCTGAGGCGGACATATTGAGAGAGGGTAGAGGTGACACGTATTGTCCATGCCTAGACTGTGGTGACGTAAGGACTTCTGAGCTCCATCATATTGAGTACAACATCTTCAAGAGAGGTTTTATGGAAGGGTATTCAACTTGGACCAAGCACGGTGAAGATGAAGCCGTAGTATCAGATGATGATATTTGTGCCGATGAAGAAGCAACCGATATGCCATTTGATATCAGTTGTTGTCACGGCCCCAGAATCGCATATGACTAGGGGAACGAACTGCCGCCAAGGACCGAGGGCATCCGTCGACCGGGTGGCACGGTACCTGCGCCGTACGCACCACAGCGGAGGGAATCCGACACCCGACCCACATACCATACGCGCCATACGTCGTATGTATCTATCACCGTGGGTCGAGCCGGCCGGAAGCGACAAGACTTCCCAGAGCCACATACTATTCCATGAGTCCGTGTGAAGATCTAGAGTCGTTCACGAACGCTACCGTGCAGAGTAGAGTCGGAGGAGCCCGGCGGTTCTACCCACACCCTAACCTAGCTCGAAGCTAGTGGGTCGCTCGAAAGCCCGGTAGAACCCACCCACACCCTGCCTGGCCGGCACAGCATCACAGCCAGCGGGTCACTCAACCGAGTTCTCGCTCAACAAAGTAACACAAGGAACGGCCGTAGTCCTTCACGACTAACCCATATACTTCATATCATACACGCAGGGTATATGGGCAGTCTTGGGAAAACAACTTGTATATCACAACAAAACACTACGATATAACAGTAAGCTATTTGTCCACATCGGACTAAACATTACAGTAATTAAAGCATATCCGAGTACGGAGTTAAACACAGCGGAAAACAGTAAAGGTGTCCCACAGCGGCATGAAGGCCGCTGATTAGTAGTTTAACAAAATAGGTTCCCCGAACCGATCACCAACCAAGGAATAAAACCAAACACTAGACATCGTCGAAGAATTCCTCGACCGCTGGCTCGCCTGCAATGATCTAGGAAAATCCTAGGTGAGTACAAAGTACTCGCAAGACTTAATCGTGCTTGATTAGATGTCCTAAACATACTAGTATAACATAAAGTAAACATGATGCGTGAAGATAAATAACAAGATCATATCACACCAACCATTTACAAATCATAATATGAATATTGCCTAAGATCCAATCCTCCAAATATCTCTAATCTGGGGGTGTGATGGCAACCACTCGCCGCATGTGAGTCTCAAATATTCAATATGGGGCACAACGGCCAAATATGGGGCACAACGGCCAAATATGGGGCACAACGGCCAGATATGGGGCACAACGGCCAAATATGGGGCACCACGGCCAAATATGCACATGGACAGGGTTCCATCACCACCACACCTCAAATTTTAATCTCTCGGACCGTCACCGGCAGCCGATCACCCTGAGTGTAGTAAGGGCCCTATCCCTTGGAGGTTGCAAGGCCCCAAGGGCCTCGAGTTACCTCGACTACACCCCAGCATCGCTGTCGCTAACGTCCACGTGTGACAAGAGTAGTTGTTCCGATGGAGTGACCTCCAGGTTGGTATCGCGACATAAACACTTCCAACGCCTCGTCGCAACATGCTCCTCCAGTGATACCAAGCTTATCCATCGGACACTTGCCCTTCGACTCTCACATCTCACTTAAATGGGTTCAAATATTTAATATCTCAATTGACTTCAACCACAACTGACATATCACCCAACAGACCCTAGCATGCTAGTTCGTAACCAAGATAACAATATTCATCATACGACGAGATAAACAGATATTGAGTAATAAAAGGGTGCAACAAGCTCTGCTTGCCTTCGTAGAACTGATCCTGGTCTTGCGTGTAGTCGTGAGCTTGCGGGTCTCCTTCTTCGACGTCTAGTGCAGGAAATTCGAGTATTTGAAATAAGTGATAATGGAACCACCAGCATGTATGCATGAAGATAATGCAAAGGTTATATTGTTTAATAATATATCGACATTAGGGTTGATTAGTTGTCCTAAGCTATATGCGTGTTCAGATTCATGCGATTACAAATTAGGGTTTTAGAGGTAATCACTTATGGCGAAGTGGCATAAACATGCATGTCAATAATTGATTAGTATTCTGGACCAATTGACTAACGCAACTGAAATCAATTAAATTGGAGTTACGAGCAACTAGTTATGCACTTGTCGAGTTAGGGTTTGCGGGGTTCGACGAATAAAGGAGCTAACACCTACAATGTATCATGCATGTACTCTTACTGGGATTTTAGTGGTTCCATGTTATAGAACACCTCACAAGGGTTCCAGAAAGGTGCAATTTGTCGAGATCGGAGTTAGGGTTGAAAATCTAGGGTTTACGGGGCCTCGACGACCACTAAACTTCTACCCTAGATGACAGTGTGTGCATGTGCTCAACTTAAGATTTTGATTCAGCCATCTTGTAGAGTTTTTCACAAGGATTCCAAATATATAAAAATATTCAAATTTGGCCGAGTGGTTTAAAAGTTATGCAAGTTTGAATTTTCATTTGAAATCTGCCCTAGAAACCCTAAATCTAATTGCTGCGGGTACCCAAACCCTACCCAGCAGACTCGCCAAAATCCAACGCGCACCCCAAAATCCACCCGGGAACCCGACTCACTTATCCGAGTCAGCACCCGTGGGACCCCTCGGTCAGCCGGTCTGGCACTCGGGGGCCAACCGCAGAGCGACACGCGGCCCACCCCCACTCTCTTTCTTCTCTCTCTCTCTCGTTTCCGACTGACCCGTGGCCGGCGGCGAGGTTTAGACGGCGGCGCACCACTGGAGAGCTCGCCGGAGGGAGCTCTGGTACTCGGATCTACTCGGGGAGGGCACCAAAAGAGTCAGGGGCTCACCCTGGGCTCGGATCAGTGGTCGGAGAGGGCTGAGGTGGTCGGGAACGTGGTCGGCGACGGGGACCGGCGGTGAGGGCTCTCGGAGGTCGACGTCGGGGGCGTTCCAGTCGGAGATCTGCGATGAGGATGAGTGGAGGGGGTTAAGGGGAGTGAGGGGATCCTCTGGAGCTAGAAAAGGGGAAGAATGGAGAACCAGGGAGTGCTTGGGAGCTCGTCGGAGTAGTCGGCCGGACTTGAGGAAGAAAGTGGGGCGACGTGCTGGAGGCTTGGATCTGTGCGCCAGAAGGTCGAGGAGGGTGAGGAATAACCAGGGGAGCAACTAGAGCACGAAGGGGGGGAGGATTGCTCACCGGAGGGCACTGGATTGCTCGTCGGAGTTCAATGGCAGAGGCGGCGGAGCAACTAGGGTTTCTGTAAATGGAAAAGGGGAGCTAGGGTTCTTCGGGAAGGCACTGAGGGAGATGAGGAGCGGTCGGGACAACCCTTTTAAAGGGCGGCGGCAGCACGGACCGGGGCTGCCGGGATCAGAGCACCGCCCACGCCGGCGAGTGCTCGATCGGGACGTGGACGAAGGGACCTGACGGGCGGGCCCGAGCGCGCGGCAGCAGAGGGGAGGTGGCTGACAGGGGGACCCGGTTGGCAGTGGGAGAGGGGGCGCGGGCGCGCGCGCGCGAGGAGAGTGGGCCGGCCCAGTTGGCTTCGGCCGAGTGGGCTGCAGTCGGTTAGGGTTTAGGTTTTTGATTTTTCTTTTTATTTATTCCTTGATCACTCCTCTTATCATTTTATGTACAAATATTGCTCCAATTGACTTGAAATTTTTACCAGAGGCTCTAAATATTATTCTTGAGCTACTGTAGGAGGTTGAACTCAATTGGAGTTGATTTGAGTAGGGATCCAGTACAACTCTAGGGTTTTGACCTAATCGGCAATTTGAACTAGAGGTAGGTCCTAGGGTTCTCCAAAAATTATGAAATTTGGCAGGGGGCTAGCATTCACTAATTCATGCTTATTTCCAAAGTTTGAAACATTTTGATCCATCCTAGCTTGCTTGTCGACTTAACCCTAGTTTCTCGGACTTTAGGGTTTTACCTCGGACAATCCAATCAGGCTATGATGTCATGTGGGTTTTGGACAATTCTTAGGAGATGATTGTTGGGAAAGTTGGAAAGGTTGGAAAGGGGGAATTCACTGGTGGGACCCACTGGACCCACCCCCTTATTAGTGCTTTTATCGAGGTTCGATACTTCAAATAAATTGATTGGTGTTGATTTCCACAAATTGAGTTTTCAAGGATGAGATATGCACATATTCTATAGTTTCAATTACATTGATTGGTGTTTGCAATCATTCCTACCGAGGATGAAATATTTACGTATTCGACAATACATCAATACATTGTTTCAAAAGTTTACAAGTGTGGGGTGGATGGGATGCCATGTATGCATGGATGTAATTAAACCCTAATCGAGACTTGGGACTTACAGTTGTGATTCAAACCATGAGATGTCCGATGATCCTGACTCGATGCCTGAGCTGGAATAGATGTTGCGTGATTTCGAAGGGCAAGAAACCGATAGAGAGTACCAACAATTCCTAGGCTTGATGGGGGCCTCGGAGAAACCGTTATTCGCAGGATGCAAGGTAATTGAAGCTAAAGGTGAGCAACAACTGGTCCGACAAGAGCTTAAACAAGTTGTTCGGCCTCCTAGGTGACATGCTTTTGGAGGGCAATGAGTTACCCATACACACATACAGAGCCAAGAAGGTGCTTTGTCCCTTGGGATTGGAAGTTGAAAAGATACATGCATGTCGGAACGACTGTATCCTATACCGGAAAGAGTTTGCGAAGCTACATTCATGCCCTGTGTGCAAGGCTTCTCAGTACAAGGGAAAGATTGGAGTAGAAGGAGCTAAGGAATTCGTCGAGGTGATGAAGGGGACTCCTCCAAAGGTTGCTTGGCACCTGCCTGTAATCCCACGCTGAAGCGTTTGTTTGCAAACCCGAAGGAAGCAAAACGGTTTCGCTGGCATGCGGACGAGCGGAAGACATCTGATGGAAAGCTAAGACACCCTGCCGATGCTATCCAGTGGAGAAACATCGATAGGAAGTATCCTCGATTCGCTATGAAAACTAGGAACGTTAAAAAACGTTTGCGCTGAGTACGAATGAAATGAATCCATTTGGCAACATGAGCAGCCGACACAGCACCTGGCCCGTACTTCTCAGGATGTACAACCTACCTCCCTGGCTTTGTATGACACGGAAGTACGTTATGATGTCCATACTTATCGAAGGGCCTAAGCAACCTGGTAACAACATCGACGTGTATTTCCAACTGTTGATGGATGATCTACAAACACTGTGGAACACAGGAGTGCAGGTATGGGATGCGGACAAAAGAGAATACTTCACTCTGCGGTCCATGTTGTTCTGCACAATCCAAGACTTTCCCGCTCTCGGCAACACCTCCGGTCAGACGGTGAAAGGACACAAAGGTTGTGTCATATGCATGGAGAATACGATGAGCCTAAGTCTCAAGAATTACGGGAAAGTCGTGTACATGGGTCACCGAAGGTTCCTGCCTATAAGGCACCGTTACCGAAGGTGGAAGTCACAGTTCAACGGGAGAATGAAGAAATGTGCGAAACCAAGGCCATTAAGCGGTGCAGAGTTATTCGAGAAGGTTAACAATGTCAATGTCGTGCTTGGAAAGGGTCGAAAAAAAGGCCGCAGATGAGTCCGCATACTGGAAGAAGCGATCGGTGTTCTGGGACCTACCATACTGGAAGGATCTAGATGTCCGGCACTACATCGATGTGATGCACATAGAGAAGAATGTTTGTGACAGCGTACTGGGTCTACTACTAAACATGAAGGACAAGACGAAGGATGGCATTAAGGCCCGACTTGACATGGTTGATATAGGAATCAGGCCCGAGCTGGCGCCTGTACTTCTGCCTAACAGGAAGACATACATCCCACCTGCCTGTTACACTTTATCCAAGGCCGAGAGAACCGAGTTTTGCAAGTTCTTGGATGGCATGAAGGTTCCGTCAGGCTACTCCGCCAACATCAAGACGCTCGTCTTGATGCAGGACTTGAAACTAATCGGCATGAAGTCTCATGACTGCTATGTTATGATGACACAGATGCTCCCAATTACAATCAGGAATATTCTGCCGCCTAACGTCCGAGAATCAATCACCAACCTCTGCTTCTTCTTCAACAAGATTTCACATAAGGTGATGGACATGTTCAAACTAGATGATCTGGAGTTAGCGGCGGCGGAGACTATTTGTCAACTAGAGACATATTTCCCCCCGTCTTTCTTCAATATAATGGTGCATCTCATCGTCCACATCGTGCACGAAATCAAGATGTGTGGGCCCGTCTTTTTTGAAGCACGTGACCATTTGAAAGATTCATGGGAATCCTGAAGCACTACGTGCGAAACAGGTATCGACCGGAGGGAAGTATTGTCATTACGCTGCGGAGGAGGTTGTCGAGTTCTGTGTTGACTACATGGAGTCGAACCAACCAATTGGCCTGCCATGCTCTTGGCATGAAGGCAGGCTTGATGGTGTTGGGACCATCGGAAAGAAATCAATAACAGCCAATCAAGCTGGTCACGCTCTCGCCCATTTCACGGTGCTGCAACACACGACCGCCGTTGCCCCGTACATGGACGAGCACAGGGCAAACTTAAGGCAAGAGCATCCAAATAGAACCGATGCGTGGAGGACGAGAGAGCATAACAAAGAATTCAACAAGTGGTTCAAGGAGTGTCTTCGTTTAGGTGCCTCTAGCGACATGCTAACCTGGTATGTGAAGGGCCCAACATTCAAAGTCATCACTTGGCAAAGATATGACATTAACGGATACACATTTTACACGAGAGATCAAGATAAGAAAAACACATTTCAAATAGTGGGGTCCGCATAGAGGCTTCTGACATGAGTGGTAAACGGAGCTGGTACTATGGGTTCATCGAGGATATTTGGGAGTTGGACTATGTGTACTTGAAATTTCCATTATTCCGGTGCCGTTGGGTCAATCTGCAATCTACGAAAATCGATCTCCACGGCTTCACAACAGTAGACCTTGAACGTGTTGGATTCAATGATGACCCATTCATTCTAGCCAATCAAGCTCACTAGGTGTTTTATGTGACCAACCCGGCGAAGAAGAATCTTCATATTGCCCTACAGGGTAAAAGGAAGATTGTCAGAGTTCAGGGTGTGGTGGATGAGGACGAATACAATATCTTTGAAGATGCACCTCCGATGCAACATAGTGTTCGCACGAAATTGGATCCGTGGAACACCTAGGTAAAGTGGAGTCGCCAACCGTACTTACGTGTACGATGAACGGAGGCTTTTCGAGCAAAGCAACAAAGGATAACTATCATACTTACGCGTACGACGAGCGATTGCTTTCCGAGCAAAGCAACAAAGATTTTCTGGCTTACGTGCAGAAGAACCGATCGTTTTTCAGCGCAAAACGATAAAGATCTAAACTAGAACAAAAAGGTAAAGGTAAAGGTAAATAGATTGATTTGTGTCGATTGTTGGATCCCTTTCAATCGGCCATCACCCTTTATATTTATAGGGCGGCTGGTCTTCTCGTAGGAGATCAAGACTCCTAATCCTAATTGATTACAGATATACAATCTTTCCTTATTTAAAGGATCCTGATCTATTTATACATATGACTTCCCATCACTCAGGACTCCTTCCCGGGTACGAGACATCTTTCCATACGACCCGAGAGTCCTTCCGAATTCGCAGTCAATTCCTTTCTCTCTAAGACTCTTCCCCTAAGTCTCCGCGCCGGATAAGTCTTGGTGACAAAGGACTCGTCATGATCAACTTGTCCACGGATCGACCTGATTGCATGGTGACTTGATTCTGCTGGGATTCGGCTCTGTCCGACTTGTGCCTTCTCGGGGACTTGAGCACTCGGGAACATCAGTACTCGGGAACGCCAGTACTCGAGGACACGGGCCCGGGTGCTCGGTACTCGGACGTGCTGGCACTCGGAATTGCCAGTGCTCGTGACCGCTAGTACTCGGGTCCGCTAGTACTCGGGAACTCCAGTACTCGGGAACGCGAGTACGAGTGCTCGGGATCGATGGTGTTCGGGGTCGACGGTGCTCGGGGTTGCGAGCGCTCGGGGTCGCCACTGTTGAATGCCCGGGGGTACTGCTCGTGACTTGATGACGTAGCACTCGGGACATTAGCGCTCGGGGACAACTCCGACTGCTCGGGTCTTCAGGAACTTCTGCGAGCTCCTTCATATTCGTGACAAGTACTCGGGAAAACTGCGGACTGCTCGGGATGCGAGTACCCGGACCTGCACTTCAAGAGTTAATGCTAAATCCATAGCGAATAAATCCATTATTCTAATTTGGCTAGTCGAATAAATCTTAAAGCCAAATTACACTGCAAATAAAACCTAATACTTAATTTGGCCAACCAAATAACTCCTTGAGCCAAATTATGCTGTAAACACATGCCCCCCTGCTTTTTGGTATAATTGCATTTACCAAAAACACCGTAGACTACACCATTGCTTAGGGCGATACTTATAAAGGACATATCGGCCATAGATTTTGTTAAGCTTCTTGTCATACACTCGGGTAATACCTTTTCAGATATTTCCCATTAAGAGCCTTAGATAACCATTCCCCTTGCAAAGATTCTACAAAATAAGAGTTCCCGGGAACTATTTCGACGACCTTATATGGACCCTCCCAACTCGGCGACCATTTGCCGAATTTGTTGTCCCGGGTTCCAATAGGTAAAATCGTCTTCCATACTAGATCTCCTATCTGAAACGATTTTTTCCTTCACTCTTTTGTTGTAAGCCTTAGCAACTCTTAACTTCTCCTTTTCGATCTCTCGCAAGGCTCTCAACCTTTCTTCCGAAACGTCGTCTATCCTGTCTATCATCAGTGGCTATAATCTTCAGCCGACAAGTCGTTTTGCCTGGCTATTCTAAGAGCTTGTAATCTAACTTCCACGGGTAACACTGCTTCTTGCCCGTACACCAACTCGAATGGCGTCACTCGGGTCGCCCCATGCTTAATGTTCGATGGGCCCATAGTGCTTCCGAGAGGACTTCATGCCATCTTCTCGGATGCTCCTCAATTTTCTTCTTTATTAACTTGATCAGAGTCTTATTGCTAGACTCGGCCTGTCCATTAGCTTGGCATAATAGGACGACGAGTTCAACAACTTGACCCCAAAGGATTCGGCAAACTCACTGAATTGGTGAGACATAAAGGATGCACCCTGGTCAGTTGTCAGGGTTTGAGGGATACCGAACCTATGAATGATGTGCTCTAAAACAAAGCTAATCACTTCCTTATGAGTCATATTTCTTAAAGGAACTGCTTCGGTCCATTTAGTAAAATAATCTGTAGCTACAAGGACAAAACGATGACCTTTAGACGAAGCAGGATATATTTGCCCGATGAAGTCTAAACCCCATCCTCTAAATGGCCACGGCTTTATAATAGGGTTCATCTTAGCCGCGGGTACCAATTGTATGTTCCCGAACTTCTGGCATGCTTCACATCCTCTATAATATCGAAAACAATCTTCTAACATAGTCGGCCAATAGAATCCTGCCCTCTTCAATAACCATTGCATCTTGGGAGCCGACTGATGTGTTTCCCGCATATCCCTTCATGCACTTCTCCCATAGCTATTCTTGATTGGTCGGGATCTAAGCATTTCAATAATACTCCATCTATCGTTCGGCGATACAACTCGTCATTAAACAAGGTGTACTTTATAGCTTGCCGCCAAATTTTCCTATCTCTCGTTCGACTCGGATCTTTCAAATAACTAACTAAAGGTGCCCTCCAATCATAGACTTCCAATCGCTTAACGACTCGGCTGCTTGTATTAAACTGTTGCCCCCCGAGTCAGTACTGGATCTACACGAGTCGGCTTCGACTTCCAGCAAGTCGGCCTGGCCTTGGACAGCACGAGCACCGGCTTTCTAGATATGAAAAACTTCCCTCTCCCGACTTGGTACCGGATGCTTGCTGTGCCAAATAGTTGGCTCTAGAGTTCTCCTCCCTAGGCACATGGCTGATATTAAAAGTGTCTAAGAGCTTGACTATGTCTAACATCGGTCTAAGTAACTATTCAGCAGACCATCAAAGCATTGAAACTCACCATTGACTTGCTGAACTACTAACAACGAATCTCCAAAAGCATCTATATCTTTTACGCCCATATCCACTAAGTTTTGCAAGCCAAACAATAATGCCTCATACTCTGCCTGATTATTAGTGCATGGGTATTCTACCGGACCGATGACTCATAGATAACATTATGTGGTGAAACTAAAAACACCTCCAATGCCTTGCCCACTTCCACAAACCGATCCATCAAAGTAAAGTTTCCACGGGCATATGCTAACATAACTAACATCGTCTTCATCGTTAATCCTATGTTCAACAATGAGTCGGCGACAACTTGACCTTTCATGGCACGCAACGACTCATATGTTAAATCATACTCTATTAATGCATAAGCCCATTTCCCAACTCGTCCACTAAGAATCGGTTGTTGCAACATATACTTAATCACGTTTGACTTGGCAAGACACTACACAGGTACTCGAAAGTAGATAATGCCGAAACTTGGTACATGCATAAAATAAGGATAAGCATAGCTTCTCGATGAATACGTACCGACTTTCAGTGTCGAGTGCGATGATATACTCCCTCTTGTCGTCTTCTTGAGTTAGCATGGCGCCGAGTACTTTATCTTGTGCAGCAATGTATAGTCGGAACGGAACTCCCGACTTAGGTGCTCGAAGCACTGGAGGACTCGACAAATATCTCTTGATACTATTGAAGGCATCTCGCTGCTCTGCCCCCCAAGTGAACTTGGCTTCGCCTTTTAGCCGAAGCAAAGGGACAACGATTCAATCTTACCTGCCAGGTTAGATATAAATCGTCTTAAGTAGTTTATCTTCCCTAATAAACTCTGCACATCTTTCTTGCATGTCGGCTCTTCTAATTTCCTGATGGCTTCTATCTTCTTAGGGTCGATCTCTATACCTTGCTCATGAATTATGAACCCTAAGAACTTACCAGCCGACACTCCAAAAGCACATTTGAGCGAGTTCATCTTCAACCCGTACCGACGCATCCTTTCAAAGGCTAGTCGTAAGTCGGCTAAGTGGTGACTATAGCCGTCCGACTTGACGACGATGTCATCAATATAGACTTCTAGCACAATGCCTAATAGATCATGAGATTAAGTTCATAGCACGCTGATAATATGTCGCGCCCGCATTCTTTAAACCGAATGTCATGATGACCCATTCAAATAACCCGACGAAACCGGGGCAAACGAAAGGTAGTTTTAAACATGTCCTCTTCGGCCATAAAGATTTGATTATACCCGCATTGCCATCTAAGAAACTGAGTACTTTGTGACCAGAAGCGTCATTTATCAACATGTCGGCTATAGGCATAGGATACTCATCCTTAGGCGTAGCCTTGTTCAAGTCCCTGAAGTCTATACACACCCTAATCTTCCCGGTATTCTTCTTCTCGACTGGCACAATATTTGAAATCCACTCGGCATACCTGCATGGCCGAATGAAGCCTGCCTTCACCAGTCGGTCGACTTCTTCTTTGATGCGATCATACAAGTTAGGGTTGAAATGCCTAGGTGGTTGCTTATGGGGTCAGAAACCAGACTTGATAGGCAGCTTATGCTCGACTAGGTTCCGACTCAACTCGGGCATCTCTGTATAATTCCAAGCAAAGCAGTCTACGAATTCTTTGAGTAGCGCACATACTTTGCCTTTCTGGCTGACTTCCATATTGGCGTTAATAAATGTCGGTCGTGGCATGCTTCCATCGCCAATATCGACTTCTTCGAGCGGGTCGGCTGACGAGAACCCTTGCCCGAGTTTCTCCATGTCGTCAAAATCTTCAATAGTCTTATGCATATTGTTCCTGCCCGAACGATACTCCTCGGTGCGCTTTCGTAGCCACTTAATGCTATCTTCTTTGTCCATTTACAATGACAGATCGTTAAGCCGAGCTATACAAGCCGGCTGCGCCTGTATCGGTACGAAACCGTCCTTACCGATACTAACATAGTCGTAGTCGGATAAATCTCTGCCCGACAAGCATCTCCTGTCGCCGTGTTGCCATCGACCGTAGTCTCTGCCAACGCGATGCAGGCCGAGTTGTCTGCCTCAATGACTTCGACATCCTCATCCACCCACTGGATTAAGCACTGATGCAGAGTAGAGGGGATGCAACAATTGGCATGATCCAATCTCGCCCCAAGAGCATATTGTATCGGCCTTTAACGTCGACTACGAAGAATGCAGTCAGCAGAGTCTTGCTTCCGACTGTGAGCTCTACTGATAATATGCCTTTGGCCTTGGATAGCTCTCCTGAGAACCCGCTGAGTCCCATGTTTGTCTTCATCAACTCGGACTCCTTTCGGCCTAACTTGGAAAACACCGACAGTGGCATGATGTTGACTCCAGCGCCACCGTCAACGAGCATACGGCCGATAGGTTTCCCATTGATATGGCCTTTGATGAATAGGGGCTTCAAATGCTGCCCGTGCCCCTCCGGCTTCTCAAATATAGCAGCACTAGGTCCGAGTAGAAGCTCTGCGACTTCCGACTCGGGAGCACGGAACTCGATAGGCAACTTGAACACCATGTTGATGTCCATGTCGGCGGGTACATCCCCGACATCACTGACGGCAGTACAATCATCTTCCCTTGCGATGCGCTTCTCCTTCCAGGTCATCTTCGCGGGTTTCATTGGTCTGGCTTGGTTGAACCATTCATCGCGCTTCTTCTCGACGAGCTCCTCCCTGAGCTCAAGTGCTCGCAGCCGCTGGACCCTCCGCTTCTGGGAATGCGTGAGTCTGGTGGGGCACCATTGCGGCTTTGGTTTTGTCCCTGGTTCAACCGCCTTGGTCTTCTTAGCCGGCTGACTCGGCGCAGGTTCAATGGTTGCTTTCCGAGCGCCGGGTCCCGCTGCATTGCTGGATTCTGGTTTGTCCGAGTCATCTATTGCACCAAACTGTACATGCCGGGTTCCCGCTGGTGACGCCGAGTTAACTTGCGAACTTATCAACACGGCGGATCGTTGTGGTAGACTTCCTTCTGGGACCCGGACAGCACCTGCTTTGTTAGACTCGGATTGGGTCGTCGTGTGGTTGCCGGATTTGGACTCGGCGCGCTTGACTGGTACCCAGACTTGCCTAGTCAGCGAGTTACTCCCCTGGACCTTCCTTGGGGTCGCCAGTTAACTTGGTACGTCAGGTGCCTTGCGCCGAGTGGCGAGTCGGTTCCACGCTCGGGTTCTCGACTCGAGCCGAGTTCTTTTCCCGCGGGCTGTTCTCTGAACCCGGACCCGGACGGGATCCAACTCGGCTGAAACATGCCGATTGGCCCATCCGGATGCGGTGCCCAAGGGTTTGAAACCCCACGGAGGGCACTGTGGGTAGAAAGCGTGCATGCCTCCCCAGTATGCCGGACCTGTAGCGAGGTATGGTGGTTGCACATAAGGCCCTTCCTGCCAGCACTCGGGACCACCGAAACCTCGTCGGGGAGGAGACCTGGGGCGCTTGGTTCCTCCAAGCCGAGTGAACACATTGTTGGTCGTGTATTTATCCAGCAGCTGTTTCACCGTCGGCTTTGACTTCACGGCTTGACTCTTCCCTCGATTAACCTTCCAGACGCTGACTTCTGGATTCTTTGGCTTGATCATCCTTGGAGTCGGCGAAGAGTTCGAGTTGATCGTTTCTGGAGTAGGAGAGGGACTCGGCTTGATCATTCTCGGAGCCGCATTGTCATCAATGGTGACGTTCTTCCCTTTTGTCGACTCGGCCTGATCTGACCGAATTAACACTTTCTTTTTTTTCAAGTCGATCACGTTGATTGGAAAAGGATCACTGTCAAGTTTCATCTTGGTACTTTGGGCAAACGTCAATCGTCCGTCATTAATGGCCGATTGCACCTGTCGACGAAACACATTGCAGTCATTAGTAGCATGAGAAAAAGAGTTATGCCACTTACAATATGCTCTCTTGCCCAATTCGTCTGCCGATGGGAACGCGTGCCCTTCCCTTACTCTGATCATATTTCCCTGCAGGAGCATATCAAAAATCTTGTCGCATTTGCTAATGTCGAAAGTGTACCGAATCTCCTCTTTCCGAGTAGGTGTAGGCCTGAGGGCTGGGCAAACAAAGGGTTTTGACTTGGGCGTATGAACCCACTCGGCGATGCATATGTTAGCGTCGTCCTCACTGTCCGAGCTATTTTCGTATGTTATAACATTGACTGCCGACTTTTCTTTGGCTTTGCCCTTAGTATCCCCGAACCGGCTATACGGTTTGACTTCCTTAGCGCGGTTCTCCTGTGCTACAGCCCTCTGAGTGACTTGTCTAACGCTTAGGAATTCTTGACCCTCTATTCTGTCCTTAATATGGCGAGCAAACCCGAAAAAGCGAGGTCGGCAAGATCTTTTTCGTTTATATTTAAACTAAAGCACCGGTTCTTAACCTCTCTGAATCTTCTAATGTAATCACAAACCGGTTCATTATACTTCTGTCTAACCATTGTCAAATCCGAGAGTCTAAGCTCGGTCTCACCCCCGTAAAAGTAATCGTGGAACTGCCGTTCTAGTTGTGCCCAAGACGTAATAGACCTAGGAGCAAGTGAGGTAAACCACGTGAAGGCAGTACCTGACAATGACAAGGGAAAGAGTTTTATTCTATAGATATCTGATGTGCCGACTTCACTACTTTGTGCCAAGATTGCCCTACATGTTCAAAAGTCGACCTATTATCTTCCCCTGTGAATTTGACAAAATCAGGAATTCTGAACCCGCGGGGGTACGGTGTCATATCATAGCACTCAGGGTACGGCTTTAAGTAAGCACGAGATCCATCCTTAGGTAATACGCCGAGCTCTCTGAGCACTCTGGCGAGTTGGTCCTTAAAGCTCATATCGGCTAGCGGGGTACGCGAAGTCGGCTGCGGTAATTCGGGTTGGACTTGTTGCGGGTTAAAATATGTTTCTGGGACCGGCCCATGGGGGACTCTGGTACCAAGAGGCGGGATAGGTGGTGTGTTTGTACGCGACTGTTTGATAGTATGGTTGTGGGATGTTCGTGCTAAGGCTCAGGCTTCAGTCGTTATTGGAAGAATTCTGGGACACCGAAGTCGGATTGACAGAAGTCGTGATCACAGGGGCGACTTCTATCCGATGATCGACTCTGTTATGGTCAGGGTACATCGGCTGTTTATTCCGATGATCATCATTGACTTGTAAGACTGTGGATCTAACGTGACCCGGCAGACTACTCTGTAAGTCTTTAGCGAGTTGCTCCTTGAACTCGTCAAATCGGCTATTCATTACTCGAGCGAATAATTGCGCCGATTTGTCCATCTCGGTGCCATATTTGCTGGCTACAGACACATCGATCAGATGAGCGATTTTGTCAGGACAAGTTGGTTTACTCACCTCGGGTTTGGGCGCAGGAGGTGGACTCGGCACGACTACCTTCTTGATGACGCCGTTTCTCGTCTTCTGGTAGCCGGCCAACTTTTGCCGGAGTCGCTCCGCCTGCTCCTCTTCGAGTTGACGTTCAATCTCTCACTGTTCATCTTTAGATAAGTCGTCGAGCGTGACGGCGATGATGTTGTCGGGATTGACGATGCTTCCGTCTTTGGAGTCGGGATTCATTGTGTAATCTTCTCTTCGTCCCCAGCGGAGTCGCCAATTGTGTTCGCACGAAATTGGATCCGTGGAACACCTAGGTAAAGTGGAGTCGCCAACCGTACTTACGTGTACGATGAACGGATGCTTTTCGAGCAAAGCAACAAAGGATAACTATCGTACTTACGCGTACGACGAGCGATTGCTCTCCGAGCAAAGCAACAAAGATTTTCTGGCTTACGTGCAGAAGAACCGATCATTTTTCAGCGCAAAATGATAAAGATCTAAACTAGAACAAAAAGGTAAAGGTAAAGGTAAATAGATTGATTTGTGTCAATTGTTGGATCCCTTTCAATCGGCCATCACCCTTTATATTTATAGGGCGGCTGGTCTTCCCGTAGGAGATCAAGACTCCTAATCCTAATTGATTACAGATATACAATCTTTCCTTATTTAAAGGATCCTGATCTATTTATACATATGACTTCCCATCACTCAGGACTCCTTCTCGGGTACGAGACATCTTTCCATACGACCCGAGAGTCCTTCCGAATTCGCAGTCAATTCCTTTCTCTCTAAGACTCTTCCCCTAAGTCTCCGCGCCGGATAAGTCTTGGTGACAAAGGACTCGTCATGATCAACTTGTCCACAGATCGACCTGATTGCATCGTGACTTGATTCTGCTGGGATTCGGCTCTGTCCGACTTGTGCCTTCTCGGGGACTTGAGCACTCGGGAACATCAGTACTCGGGAACGCCAGTACTCGAGGACACGGGCCCGGGTGCTCGGTACTCGGACGTGCTGGCACTCGGAATTGCCAGTGCTCGTGACCGCTAGTACTCGGATCCGCTAGTACTCGGGAACGCCAGTACTCGGGAACGCGAGTACGAGTGCTCGGGATCGATGGTGTTCTGGGTCGACGGTGCTCGGGGTTGCGAGCGCTCGGGGTCGCCACTGTTGAATGCCCGGGGGTACTGCTCGTGACTTGATGACGTAGCACTCGGGACATTAGCGCTCGGGGACAACTCCGACTGCTCGGGTCTTCAGGAACTTCTGCGAGCTCCTTCATATTCGTGACAAGTACTCGGGGAAACTACAGACTGCTCGGGATGTGAGTACCCGGACCTGCACTTCAAGAGTTAATGCTAAATCCATAGCGAATAAATCCATTATTCTAATTTGGCTAGTCGAATAAATCTTAAAGCCAAATTACACTGCAAATAAAACCTAATACTTAATTTGGCCAACCAAATAACTCCTTGAGCCAAATTATGCTGTAAACACATAGTATAAGGGATGCGATTACTGATGAACCTAATGAAGCATTGTACATACGGGAAGATCATCAAGAAGGACTAGAGTTCAAAGAGGAAATGCCTCGCAAAAAGAAAAGAACGAGGAAGTGGAGGCAATGAAATAATTTGAGATGTCCAAGTCCATTTTGTTGACTACTTGAGTGTTTATATTGTTGGTTTGAACATGCAAAAATGTTTATGTGCAAAGCTTCAACCATATTTGAGATGTTTATGTCGAAAGCCTCTACCATATTTGAGATGTTGATGTTAATACTTCTGAGATAGTGCTGATGTTAATACTTCTGAGATAGTGCTGATGTGAAATGCAGGGAAGTTTTGCAAATTTAAGCTGAACACCTGTCTTATAGCAGATATTCGAGGTGGTTATAACCACGTAACCGCCTCCTTTAAAGGATATCCGAGGCGGTTATGCCAAAGAAACCACCTCCTTTAAAGCATATCCGAGGCGGTTATTCTAAAGAAACTGCCTCCTTTAAGGGATATCCGAGGCGGTTATGCTAAAGCAACCGCCTCCTTTAAAGGATATCCGAGGTGGTCAGATCCACTCAACCGCCTCCTTTAAAAGATATCCGAGGCGGTCAGATCCACTCAACCGCCTCCTTTATAGGATATCCGAGGTGGTCAGATCTGGTTAACCGTGTCGGATAACTTACCGTATATCACTCAAACCGGCACAACCGCCCGCGCATCCCCTTCACAAACCTCCCGCATCCACAGCCTCCTCCCGTCGCCAGAGCGCCTCCTCACCGCATTGCGGAGCGCCGGCCACCGCCTCCTCCCCGTCACCGAGCACCACTGCGTCCTCCCTGAGCAGCGCCCTCCTCCCCAAGCTCCGGCGCCTCCTCGAACCGGCCTCCTCCCCAAGCACCGGCGCCTCCCCGAACTAGCCTCCTCCCCAAGCACTAGCCTAGCTCCTCCCCAAGCGTCGTCTCCTCCAACCGCAAGGTCGAGCTCCTCCTCCCCAAAAGCTAGGGTTGATTCTTGTGGTTGTGCATTTCACGGTTGCTAGGGTTCATTGTGTGTGTGTGTGTGTGTGCATGTTATGTGCCTTAGTGCTTGTGTATCTAAATGAGTTCATGTTATTAGCCTGTATATATCATGTTAGATAGGACAGTATAACTGATAGTTAGAATGATGCGATGATTTGAGCCTGTGAGTCAATTGTTAGAATGAGACTTGTTGTGGTCGTCACGATGTTGCAACTAGTCAAGATTAGAAGAAGATTGTTGGAAATAATATGATATATGAACATTGTTAGAGTTCACATGCTAGGAGTCCGACGTTCAAAAATAGTAGAATTTTTAATACAATCAGGGAAGTATTATTGTGCTAGGAAAGAAGGACGTAAAGCATCCACGTTTAGATACTAGTTGAGTTTGAGTAGAATTTGTACTTCTTAGTGATCCTGTTTCAATCCTTCGGCAAAAAGCTAGATACTAAACACTCCTCCCTCCTCACTTCAGCTTTTTAATCCCTCATTCGTACCTTAGTTATTATTTTATAATTAAGCATTGCTACACTATGACATTGTTGTTAATAGTCGGATTGTGTTATGCAACGGAAATGTGTTCAAATGTAGCTTAGTTTTACTTCAGTTCTTACATATAATTTTTTTGTACCTCCTTGGGCAATGTATGTGAAGAAAGAGTTTGTAATGTTTTCAACTCATTATCTCATTGGTATTTAGAAACATATATTAAGGGCTTTGTGCTAAAAACTGCTAGGGTTGTACTAATTTCCTTAAGTATGTTCGTTTTGATTTACTCAACTGCAAATCCACTATGTGTTCATCCTTATTAGAATGGAGACGAACTCCCCGCTGCCCTCCCCTACGATATCACCATCGGGGTCACCAAGACCATCGACATTGTCAGGAAAGGGTTCTCGCAAACCAAGGAAACCATCGGGGAGGCCGAAGGGCAGATGGGTAATTGAGAGATTGGATCTGGTGACCAGAGTTCCTGAGCTAGAAGAAACCCGGAAGAAGTGGCGGACGTTATGCGGGGTGGTCGCCCGTTCTAGGGTTAGGATCACCCTCGCCGATTGGGGTGAGCTGACACGGGAGGAGCGGAGGTCCCTGTTTGGCGAAGTGAAGGGCTCCTTCATGTATCCGGAAGAAATTGAGGCCGATTTCTTCTGAGCGACTATATTGATGGCTGGAAAGTGCTAGAGGAATTTCAAGCACAGACTGGTGAGGGACTATCTCAAGCAAGAGAAGTCGCCTTGCTAGGCATACCTGGATGTCTTCGAAGAAGATTGGGTAGAATTCTGCACCTTGAAGTCATCCGAAGAGTTCCAGGCAGATAACCAAAAGGGGCAAGAGCTAGCCAGGAGGAACAAACACCCGCATTACCTCGGCACCTTAGGGTACGTCGGTGCTAAGAAGAAGTGGGCAAAGGACGATGAGAAAACAGAGAAGCATGGACAGCAGCCAATGTCCTCAAATTTCAGCGACAACCACATCCGGGATTGGTGCAGGGCGAGGACGAAGGTGGATCCTCGTGGTCAACGCGTATGGAGAAACCCTGAAGACGAGGAGGTCTATCAGAGAATGGTGGGGCTGAATGAGCAGGCATCTCAAGGCTCATTTGTGCCAAGTCGGGAGAAAGACATACTCTCTGAGGCCATCGGCACCAGGGAGCCCTATGGACGTACCAGGGGTTTCGAAAATCTAGCAACATGGGGCAAAGCCTTCACCAAGGACACGCAGGAGGCACGTCGGCAGAGGAAGAGAGCAAGAGCCGAGCAGATGAAAGCAGAGATACAGTCGTCCCTTGAGGCACAATTTGAGGAAAGAATGAGGGCGATGGACGAGAGGCTTTCAGCACAGTACCTGCAAGACAGGGCGCCAGTCGCAATTAGCCCAGGTGCCCGCCGCAGTAGCTGTGCCTCGGGTGCGGAGGATTGTTCTCCCATCGACCAAATTAGGGGTCCGATGCGGTGCAAGATGTAGATACAGTTCGCTACGATGTACTTCTCAATGGACGCCACGTACGGTCAGGTGTGGCCATCTACTCCTGGAACGGTGATACACGGTGTCCCGTTAACGCCAGGCTTCGCGCGAGTGCAGGTCGAGTCTGTCAACCTGACCTTCGCTAACTGTCCCTTGCCGAACGCGCGAGAATCTGATGAGATGCAGTTGCTAAGCGATGCGGTCGGGTCGTTCGTCCATTGGCCGAAGAAGTACATAGTCCTGGAATCAGCACCGAGCGCACCGTCCGTTCCTCCATGCTCGCTAGATCATGGGATGCTGAGGTTTTCACCGATGGTTGCTCGATCTCCACCGGAGGTTTTGAGGCAGCTCGCCCTTCCTCAGCCAGTGCCGACAGTGCCACATGTGGAGGTTACTCATCGTTCGCTACCCCCTCAACTCCTGGCAGTACCACCAGTGGAGAGCTCACGGCCAAGCCGTGTTCGAACGAAGAGTCAAGGGGCCACATCCAAGCTGAAAGTATACAGAGCCAAGAAGTCTGCTTCAAAACTGGCGGATGATGTTGAATATCCTTTAGCGGAGCTAGCTCACCAGCACGTGCCGGGACAACCTATGGTGGATGCTGACGTGAACCTAGGCATAGCCTGCCGGAAGCTTCATGATCATTACCTCGAGATGTCGAACAGGCCGTTCCCAGATACAATAGTCGGCCTCATGGTCTTCTTCAAGGAGGAGCATTTCAAGCACCGTACCGGATATATGTTTCCCATGGAATTCACGGACATCTTCAACATGATACACTTCCGTGAGCTGGATGCCAGTCTCATGAGATGCTTCACGCTGTAAGTCCTTACAACATAGCACCATTTTGTTTTATCACCGCTAAGTGCCGGCAATATAACTCGTTCTTCTCCTATACTCAGATACATGCTTGATCTGAGCGAAAGAAGAAAGATGAAGAACTCTGTGGGGTTCGGCGACCCACATTTAATCTGGGCCCAAAGCATCGCGGCAAATAAGAACATGGTGTGGGATTACGTCATGCATTTACTCCATGAGTACTCTACACGAGGTCACATCCAGGTTGCCTATAACATCGGGTAAGCCACATCCTTTGCAAATTCTCATGGTTCGATGGCAAAACATGTAATAACTTCGTATCGTATAACCAGGGACCATTGGATCCTCCTCGTGATCGTGCCGAAATGGAATAAGGTATAGTACCTTGATTCCATGAGGTGTAGCATCGACGAGCACAAGCAAGGGTACGTGGACATCATGTGTCTACTCGACGAGTGAGTACCAAAACTTTCGACTTTGTCCATGCCTATTCTTTCTTCTTCACAAAGGAAAAAATAGTTCGATGCTAATTGTTTTGAATCACCTAGAGCGTTTGACACGTATGTCAAACAAGGAGGGAGGCACAAGGAAGTCAAGGAAGGAGTGTCCGTCGAGTTACGCCATGACTCCAAGTTTAAGGTGTTCCGTAATGTCCTTGACTCCTCGAACTAATGCCATCATACTTCTGCCCTCTATACCTAATCGATATCCCTTTTGTAGTGCCGGCAACAACCCGAAGGGACCGACCTCTGTGGGTATTACGTGTGTTTCCACATGCTAGCCCTTTGCAGCAACCCAACGTACAGTGATCTAGCGTACGAAACCATCGCCACTACTAATGTCTAGTGTTTAATCATGCTATTCGCCCTGAGTGTAAGCCTCATGTTTTTTAGGGAGGGGCGAAAACCATGACAATCAAACAGTTGGAAGATATGGACATCGCCCAGGTCCGGTCGCACATCGCTAGCTTCCTAAACAACGACGTCATTAGTCCCGAAGGACGCTTCAGTTTCCCGGCGGCAAGCTAGGAACTTAGGATTGCGACTAGTTAGATCATTACTTAGGTTTCTAGTTAGGTCATTAGTTACTTCATTAGTTCCAAAGCATCAAACTTTGTAATTATCTATCCAACTTGTGGTTTCAAATGATAAGTGCACTTGATGTTTTTAAATGTCTTGTTCATTTTTCCTCTCACTGCTAACGTGTAAGTGGGTGTGACATAACTATAAATTTTTCTTGTGAATTTCACTGTTTTACAAATGATACTTCTTTATCAACAGATATCGTGTATGGAGGTTTCGGCGAGTGGTTCTATTCATGTGAAGAACTTAAGAGAGGTCTAGTTTTTTGAATTTGATCAATATCTTCGCTGTGAATTGAGTATATGACTCAAGTGAACAAGTTTTGTAATATTATTTGTATGCGTATGTATGTGAACGTTTGTAGTTTATGTCTTGTGGTCGATGCGAGAATGAATGATTGAAGTGTGCTATATAAATCTGTTGTACGTGCTATGATTTGGATATATCATATATATGAACTGTTTGCTTTTTCAGGGAGGCTAGTAAATCAGGCAAAATAATGCCTCTTTAAAAACATATCCGAGGCGGTTGCAACTTAACAACCGCCTAGGATATCTACTTCAACTGCCTCGGATAAGGACTTATCAGAGGCGGTTATATTATCTTGACCGCCTTCGATAAGACATTATCCGAGGCGGTTAAGAAAATGTAACCACCTCTGATAAGTCCTTATCCGAGGCGGTTAAGAAAATGTAACCGCCTTCGATAAGTGCTTATCCGAGGCAGTTAAGAAAATGTAACCGCCTCCGATAAGTGCTTATCTGAGGCGGTTTACACGTTTCAACCACCTCGGATAAGCTCTTATCCGAGGCGCTTGCATAACCGCCTCCGATGCATACACCCATATCCGCAACCACTCCGTGGAGGCGGCTGCTATAACCGCCTCGGATGTGCTATTTTAACCGCCTTGGATATCAATTTCTGTATTAGTGACGCATGGATTCTAGCCTTTAATTACCATCTTGAGTTGCGTCAACAAGATTCATGCGTGAGTGGACCTAATACAACTATGTGGCAATCTCTTATTGTCATCGATCACTAAAGTCATCGAACATTTACTTGGTCAGAATTTCTCTACGGAGTGGTTACTTGGAGGAGGCCACGACATTGCAATGCACGCATCCATCCATGCGTGTCTAACCAAGAGGAGAGCCGGCACAACGCTACGACGTCCATCAAGTTTTTTTAATAAAGAAATAGCTTTATTATCTCCCAATTTCTGCATCCAATAAATGTACATAACGCCAAGAGTTTACAAGATTAAAGTGTTGTGTCTATTGACACTGAAAAAGACAACATACATATATAGACCCCTCCAAACATGATGACATCAATTAAGCACTACATAATCTATTACGTTATACATAAATTTCCTGGCAATTGTCGTCATTCTAACGCCACCTGCCATCATCTCATCCATGTGCCAACACAAGTTCAATACATAACCTAACTATCAAAGAAAAAGAGACGTTGTTTAGGAGATCGACCAGGCGTGATATCTGCTCATATCGCTCCGATTGCAATCCTAGAAACAGCAAGGCATGCGCTATGCTGCGCGAGTGGCGTGCAAAGAGAACGAGTGGGAGGTGGCATGTAAATGAAAATATATTTACTTGGGAGGGCAAACGTGTCGTAAGTGAAAAACTGAGTGTGAAATAATCCAGTCTTAGCGGCATAAAACGATTAGTCTGTCTTAGGCTCTTATCTATGGTAAACGCAATATTTCCTTCACATGCGTGTATGTTTTTTTAGATAATAGAAGCCTTTGCACCGAAGGTACGTACACACAATCAAGCTGGTCCCCTTCCCCTTCCCTCGTAAGATGCACGTATATTGTATGCAACCACTACATATATACGATCGCATCATGGATTTACAACCGTCACCATCAAACTTATATTAAATTACCATATCCTTAGGCAACATTTCTTCTATTTTCAAACAAGGGCACAGGAGTACCCCAGGCTTTGCTTTATGAAGGGAAGCAAAGACACCAGAGTAGCATATGACATAGTCTCACAACAACTCGTGTTGCCAATTATTCAAAAGATTGAACTACATTCAGGGCTCACAAACAAGCACTAGCATAACAAATGTTCGATTTATTGCATAGCTTGTAACATAGCTAGAAATTAAAGCAAGTCATTTGCACAGTCCAAATACAGATCTTCCATGCAATCAACAAGGCTTGATTTAGTAGTGGTTGTTCTCCCAGAACTGAGCCTGGAGCCAGTCTATTGTCTTCTTGTCCACCTGAAAGGCCTTTGCCAAAAGATTGTCTGAGATTGACGGCTTTGACCCAAACACAGCATTGGCAATGGTGATAGCCACTACTGCAGAAACAGCTATAGAAGGCATATTAGCAGTGACGAGCACCAAAAAAACATGTCGCTGGTAAACCGAAAAGTTACCAGTGGCGGGCGTCAATCGTCAAGTGTCACTGGTAAATAATTACCAGTGACGAGCACCCATTACCGCCCGTCACTGCTAACGTAGCAATTACTAGTGGCGGGCTCACAGACAAGCTCGTCACTGATATATTACACACCAGTGACGTGCACACCAACGAGCCCGTCACTGATAATATTTCCCGCCAAACTTGCTCCTGGCCTGCATACCAGTGGCGGCCTCACGTTAGGCTCGTCACTGGTATGTTATTTACCAGTGGCGGGCCTGTATATGTGCCCGTCACTGGTAACCTGCCCTATAAAAAGCATCAACGAGCTCGCTGCTGGCCACTCCACTGGCCAGCAGCGAGCTCGCTGATCGCCTGCACGTCCGCCGCCGCCGTACACGCCCCTGGTAATATTCCTGCTCTCCAAAATCTTCTCCCACCTCCAATTGCTCCCTTGCCATCTCTCTCTCCCTCCTAATCTCTCTCTCTCTTGCCTCTAGCTTGCTCTCCCTCTAGATTATATAGCTAACCTAGATAATTTCACATATATCTAAAAGTTTTGACTACATGGATTCTAGAACACCGATCGAGTAACAAAGAACGGAGGTAGTAAGTGAACTTTTGCTCAATAGCATTTCAAGCATTGATTATTTTGTCCGGTCGCAATGTTATGTAGCAAAACATCGATGTATTCTGACGGTAATGAGCAAAATTTTCGGCATATTAGATAAGAAGTTTCCATACATACTAAATTCTAATGTGATCCATGGACAAGTGCATGCAGTGAAAACCAGTAGGATCTAATCTAATCACTCACGTGAAATCAGCCTCATGAATTCGATCTGTACATTGCTTTAATTGATATATGAGTAATTATATTTCTTATGCACTGAGGCAGAATCACATATGTGTAATTATGTATACATTGGTTCATATATGTGTAATTATGTTTCTTATGCACTGAGGCAGAATCATATATATATGTGTAATTATATATGACAAGCAAATGATACTTTGATTCGGTGGATCTGTGGTGATGTGAGATGTGCATGAAATGTATTTCATATTTGTGAATGTGAGATATGCTTGTGGTACCGGCCGTCGAGCCGAGGCAACATTCGTTGCTTTGTTTATTTTTGCAGGGAAACTGAGTTCAACGTTTTGGCGAAATGTTGCTTCGTCAACATTTTGTCAACGTTTGATACTCAATTTTGCATAATTTTAGCAAAGGTCATGCCGAAATTTTGAATTCTCAACAATTTATTTCAATAACCTGCCAAATCTTGAAATGTTTTATGTAATATTTCAAAATCTCAATTGCAAAGAAAACTTTTATTAAATTTTTTAGCCTGTCATGAAAGGTTGGTACTAATTAATTTTCGTATATCTTAGGGATCGAACGACCGATGGATCGAAGTTGGATGTATGACGGCGATCGGAACACACAAAGTTTCTATACATCTTTGAATGAGTTCTTTGATTTCACCGAGCGAGATATGGTGCGAAAGGGTGGCACGAAGATATGCTGTCCGTGTCGTGATTGCAAAAACTTGAAGATGTACGAAAGGAAATCTGGTTTTTGCACATGCACCTGGTGCGATGGGGTTTCATGGCAGGTTACACACGGTGGACAAGTCACGGTGAGGAGGATGAGGTTGTTGCCGACGACGAAGGGTTAGATGAAGAAGCAGGACATGGGGAGCCGGAAGCACAACGGTTGGATTATAAAGATGTCGGAGGACACGAAGAGGCCGAAGCGGATACGCGAAGCACGGGGGACAATTTGGCCGGAATGGTCCAGGACCGTCACGTGCAAGAGCAGGTTGTGAAAGAGACGAATAACGATAGTGCTGCTCGTAGAGAGGCTGCCAAGTTGGAGACACTGCTGAAAGACTCCGAGACTCCCTTGTATCCCGGTTGCAATCCTGAGCACACCCGCCTCTCAGTCACGCTCGAACTTCTAAGACTCAAGGCACTCCACAACAGCACGGACACAAGCCTTGATGAGACATTGGAGTATCTCACAAAAGTTTTGCCGGAGGGGAACGTGTTGCCTCGTGGTTGCGATGAGGCCAAGAAGGTCGTGTGCCCTCTTGAATTGGAAGTGACGAGATACCACGCGTGTCCGAATGACTGCATCATATATCGGAACCAGTACGCGGAGCTAACCAAGTGTCCCGAGTGCAAAGCATCCCGGTTCAAGCGGGGAAAGAACTACCAACCAGATGGTGAGAACGGAGTGAAGAGCGGTGCTCCTGCAAAGGTTGTATGGTACCTTGCACTCATTCCCCGTTTGAAGCGTCTATTCGCAAACAAGAAGGAGGCAAAGCTCATGCGTTGGCACGACGAGAGGCCAAGGAAAGATGACGCCGTGCTGAGACACCCTGCGGATGGTTGCCAGTGGAAAGCAATCGACGACCAATACCCCGAATTCGGAGGAGAGCCGAGGAATATCAGAATTGGAATGAGTACGGATGGACTCAATCCTTTTGGAAAGATGAGCAGCAGGCACAGCACCTGGCCCGTGGTCGTATGGATGTACAACCTCCCTCCGTGGCTCTGTTTTAAGCGGAAGTATCTACACCTGTCCATGCTAATTCAAGGGCCGCAACAACCAGGGAACGATCTGAACGTGTATCACCAACTACTGAAGGAGGAGCTAGATACACTGTGGGCTGAACCAGGGGTCTGGGTCTGGGACGCTCACGAAGGAGACTACTTCAATATGAGAGCTATGATGATCACAACGGTGCAAGACTATCCCGCTTATGGATATCAATCCGGCCAGGTTTGCCACGGATACCAAGGGTGTGTTAAGTGCATGGAAGATACAACAAGTCCTCACCTACCGGGCTCTCACAAAATCGTGTACATGGGCCACCGAAGATGGCTTCAACAGGACGACCCGTGGAGACAAGAAAAAGAAAAGTTCGACAATACGACTGAGACCCGAGGACCACCACGTAAGAGGAGTGGGGAAGAAATATACGAGATGTTGAACTCTTGGGGTGAGTGCCCTAGGGCGGGAAAGAAGCAGAAGAAGGTAAAGCCGCTGGGAGGCGTGTGGAAAACGAAATCTGTATTCTGGGACTTGCCTTACTGGCCTTTTCTCGAGACGCGCCACTGCATAGATGTCATGCATATTGAGAAAAATGTCTGTGAGAGTTTGCTCGGTCTCTTGCTCCACATGGCAGACAAGACAAAGGATGGGCCGAAGGCACGAGCTGACTACGAGGAACTGGGGATAAGACGAGAGCTGTGGCCAAGGAGGAGAAGACCAAGTTGGGCAGGAATGTTACAAAAATCAAGACGGACTGTCCCGCCGCTTGCTACACTCTAAGTACAAACGAGCTGGATAAAATCTTCAAATGCCTCAAAGGTGTCAAAGTAACTTCCGGCTACTCGGCAAACATACAGAGATTTCTAGACACGCAGAACCATAAACTAATCGGTATGAAGTCTCATGACTGTCACGTGATGATCACGCAGATACTTCCGGTTGCAATTAGAGGGCTAATGGAACCATGGATCCGTGAGACACTGCTTGACCTCTGTAACTTTTTCGACGTTATCTCTCAGAAGTCCATCACTAAGAAGCGTTGCCGGCGACTGCAGGCGGAGATCATTGTCATACTATGCGAGCTCGAGATGTACTTTCCGCCCGCATTCTTCGACGTCATGGTTCATCTCATGATCCATATCGTCCCGGAGATCATCGACCTAGGTCCCGTATTCCTACACAACATGTACCCGTTGGAAAGGTTCAATGGGGTCATGAAGCGATACTTTCGCAACAGGTCTCATCCAGACGGGAGCATCATCCAGGGCTTTCTCACGGAGGAGAGCGTCGAGTTCTGCACGGATTACATGAAAGTCGACAAACCTATAGGCGTGCCTGTTAATCGGCACATTGGCAGGCTCGATGGCGTAGGTCACCGACGCGGAAAGAAGGATTTACATGTGCACAGTGACGTACCGAACCGATCAGACGATTACGTCAGAGCGCACACCGTAGTGTTACAGCACCTCTCAGTGGTCCGTCCTTACGTTATTCAGCACATGGCAATGTTAAAAACAATGCACGGCACAAGAAAGACCGAGGCGGCTCTCATGAAAGAGCACAACGCTACGTTCGCCAGGTGGCTAAAAAACTACTTCGACGAACATAGCTTCTCAAAAGATGATGACGTAGCATGGACGGTGTTCCACGTGGCACAGGGACCCCTGATGAATGTCGGGACATACCAAGCATACGACATCAACGGATACACATTCTATACAGAGGCACAAGACCAGAAGAGTGTGTACCAGAACTCCGGGGTGACGATGGAGGCCCTAACCGGTAAGAAAAAGGACAGATACTACGGTAGGCTGGAAGACATTTGGGAACTTGACTATACCGTAACCAAGATCCCCATGTTCCGGGTAAGATGGGCGAAGAATGTCGAAACAGAAGACTATTTCACTACCATGGTCATACCGAAAGCAGTTCCTATTGAGACAGTAAATGTGAAAGCGATCAGTGCCAAAAATGAGCCGTGGGTATTAGCTAAACAAGTGGCCCAATGCTTCTACATAGCCGACCCGACGAGGCCAAGCCGTCATGTCATGAGGAGGGGCAAAAGGAGTATCGTTGGAATCGATGGTGTCGTTGACGAAGACGACTATGACCAATTTGACGACCCGGATATGGAGGAAGACAATCAACCACGGCCCAGCAGAAGGAGAAATACTACATGTCCTGCCGTGCGTCCCTTCAAAAGACGAAGTCACTCGGAGGGGCTAACCTATACCAGGAAGAAGACCAAGACTACCGTTGAGAAGACTATTGAAGAGTGAGAAGATTGTCGAAGAATGTCGTAATTTAATTAAGTTAATTAATGATGTATAGCTCACTTTTGTGAAATTTATGTATATAACAATAATGGTATTTATGTTAATTCTATATATACGCATAAACTAATCATTGCTCGCGCAAATAATAAACAAACGGTCTCGTAAATAACAAATTTAAGATAGTTATATCGATATACGAAAAGATTTGCTAACCCTAAGTACTAACCCTAAGTACTAACCCTAAGTACAAACCCTAACTAACTAACCCTAAGTACTAACCCTAAGTACAAACCCTAACTAACCCTAAGTACTAACCATAAGTACAAACCCTAACTAACTAACCCTAAGTACTAACCCTAAGTACTAACCCTAAGTACAAACCCTAACTAACTAACCCTAAGTACTAACCCTAAGTACTAACCCTAACTAACTAACCCTAAGTACTAACCCTAAGTACTAACCCTAAGTACTAACCCTAACTAACTAACCCTAAGTACTAACCCTAGAAGTACTAACCCTAACTAACTAACTTATCAGCGACGAGCATTTCTGTGTGAGCGTCACTGGTAAATAACTTATCAGTGACGAGCAGTTATGTATACACGTCACGGGTAAATTATTTAGCAGTGACGAGCCGCCTTATCCGCCCGTCACTGCTAAAATTTACCAGTGACGAGCCCCCTTATCCGCCCGTCACTGCTAACGCCCAAATAAATGCGCGCGCCCCCGCGGGACTTGGAGAAAAACTCCCCAAATCCCGCCCGCCCGCCCTAATTCTCCAAATCGACGCCCTCGCGCGACCCCACGCCGCCAGGCCGCCGTCGCTCCTCGCCGGACGCCGCCCTCGCCGCCTCCCTCACCGGACACCGCGCCGTCGCTGCTCATCTCCCTCCGGCCCTCCCGCTGCAGCTCATCGCCAGCTCCCCTCCCGGCCTCTCGCTGCAGCCTGCTCCTCCCCTTCCCGGCCTCTCGCTGCAGCCTGCAGGCACCGCTCTCCTCCGGCCTCTGGTAAAAACCATTTGCTCGGTTGCTCCTCCCCAAGTCCCTATCTTATTTTACTTTACCATTTGCAAGAACCTAGTAGGCAAGAACCGTCCTCCTGTAGTCCTATTCTCGGGTGATTCATTTTTCTATTCGATGCTATGATTACCATTATATTGTATCATGGGTTAAGCTTGTATGATGTTAGTGTCAAGGTGGTGCTAGATTGCATGTAAATGACATTATATTCCTGTTTGGATTTTTACCTTTTGTAATTGTTAAACTCAGTTGCATCTTTGTGTGATGATTGTTTATGCTACAGTAGCTCTTTTAGTTAAGGAAGAGTTAATAATTGTTGTTATGCAAACTGTCTTTGGATTGATTTTGATACAGCCTCTTGAGTCCTGTTTTCTTGCAGATTAGTCTAGTCAATGACTGAGTAGATGTTAGATGTTGTGTAGATAACAAATTTTTTGTTCCTTCTTTGGAAACTCATTCGCAAATATTGAAGGCTCATATATATATGTGATGTGAGATGTGAGATATATGTGAATGTGAGATATGGTTGTGGTACCGGCCGTCGAGCCGAGGCAACATTTGTTGCTTTGTTTATTTTTTCAGGGAAACTGAGTTCAATGTTTTGGCGAAATGTTGCTTCGTCAACATTTTGTCAATGTTCGATACTCAATTTTGCATAATTTTAGCAAAGGTCATGCCGAAATTTTCAATTTTCATTGTACGTACGGTATACGCATTTGTTTAACAAGATTTCATAATCTCAATTGCAAAGAAAATTTTAATTCGCACCCTTGTTTGCTATAATGAATGGATATTAGAAATACATAAGCAAACCTTTTCATATTGTTGTTACTATCATGAAAGCTTTCATAAGTCTAGTTTCCATTTTTTGTGTTCAATAAGTTTCCAGTACGTTAGAAAATGGCTGGAAGTACCCCCTCTTCATCGCGGACACCAACGGATGTCCCGGCATCGTCCCGAGATATCGAGGGGCGTGCGGAAGCTCCCCGGGACCTGGCCCTCGAACAAATATCTCAGGGGGTCTCCATCGTCGACGACCCTGCTGCCAGGGATAACAACGAGTACGAGTCGTCCCACGAAGAGTCCGGCGGTGCTGAAGACGTGACCGATCATGACGAAGGGACCGGCCGTGAATACGAGACCGCTATTGAAGAAGAACAGGCAGACGGGGCTCCACCAGCCAAGCAAAAAAGGCAGCTCACGCCTAGGAGACCTAACAAGTTGAGCACGGACACCTTCGTGGTCACTCGAGTGGACGATCTGGGTAAACCAGCCAGTCCTGTAAAAGCTGCACAGGGGTACTCAAACGCCGTAGGCTGCATCCTGCGTGAAACCGTGAAGATCACAACCCCCGACATAAGGACGAGAGAAACCGAGCATCTTCGAACTCTCCTCCTAGACAGGCTATTCAGTAGGTACTCCGTCCCGGAGGCCGACAAAAACAGAGTCGCGACGAAAGCCCTGAGCATGATGACCAAATCCTTGAATACCTGGCGATACCATGCCAATAAAATGAAGGATCAAGATTTTGAGACCGTGATAAAGCCGAAATGGCCTACGATAGATGAGGTGGACTGGACCGAGTTCATTCAAACTCGCTCCGGCGTTGAATTCAGGAGGAAGAGTGATTGGGGGAAGGACATGCGGGGGAAGATCGTGGGTGACCACAGACTCGGCAGCCGTGGTTACCAAGGGAAGAGGCCTAAATGGGACAAGGAGGACGCAAGGTTGATTGCGGCCGGGAAAGAACCCCCTTTCTCGGACATCCAGGAAGGGCGCGGAAAGGATTTTGTGAGGGCCCGCGCAAAATTTGACCCTGCGACGGGGGAACCGATCTTCACGCACGAGAAAATGAAGGACGTGCACGAAGAACTGGTAACCTCTGAACCCATTTTACTTTATTTGTCCTACGTAGATTAATTTCCTAAAGATTACGTTTCTGAACGGTTCATGTTGCTTGCAGAGAAAGCTGAGCCAGCAACCTGAGAGCTCCCAGGACTCTGTCGGTACCGAGAGGTGGCAAGACCCTATCAACAAGGCTCTCGGGAAGCCGGAGACTCGTGGCCGCGTGATGGGCGTCGAGTATGGGGCTCGATGGGCTGATTACTGTCCCCAAACCCGCGAGGCTGCCCGCGAGAGGAGGAAAGCCAAGCAAGATAAAGAATTCGATGCACGAGTGGAGGCGGCTGTGAAATGTCTGTTAGGGCCTCTATACGATCAACTACGACGCCCACCCATGCATCCTGATACGCAGCCGCCGCCCTATAATCTGGATACGCAGCCACCGCCCTTCACTGCTGCAAGGAGTAGTAGCCCCTCTGTCTCGGGCGTTGGCCCCGGGTCGCCAAATACAATCGACGGCCTAACGGTAAGCGTCGTCGGCTCAACAAATCGTAAGGGTGTCATACAGATTTCGTTGTTTGGACTCTAACATCGATGACCCGTACGTATATTCCGCAGGTGATAACTCCGTGCCATCTGCAGACCCAAGTACTCGGCTCGATGGTGACGGTCGCGTACGGTCGAGTCCACCCAGTAACGCCGGAGAACAGGATGCACTATGTGGATTTACCACCAAACATGGTGAGGGTGGAGTTGACTAAGGTGGTCGGCACCTTTGAGGACTTGGTTCTGACTGACCCCCCTGAAGAGGGATACGAGAAGCTAGGAGCCTGCAAGGGGTTTTTTCTTAGGTGGCCGAAGGACGCGATTAAGTTGATTGAGACGTCCAATCGTCCAGCACCTTCGCCGAGCCACACCCACAGTCCATCAGCCAGACCATCTCCTTTGGGTATTTCCGCACCTCTATCCTACAGGGATCTGGAGATGGAGGATGCCGAGGAGGGCGCGGAGCATGGCGGGGAGCATGGCATGCCTCGTGACGAAGAGGCACGAGAATTTGTAGATATGCCGCCACCCAAGCATGACGAGCAAGCCCACACGAAGTTGACTCCTAAAACACTCATGGGCGCAGCCAAAGAAGCGATGGCCGGTCAGAGGGCCGTATCCCTGGATACGCAGCGCACGAGCAAAAAAGGGGCGAAGAAGACACATGCTAGCACCGGTACTTACGATAGACAGGGTGGGGCAAGGTTGAAGAAATCCTTAACGTACACAGCATCTTCCCAATCAGGACAGGGAGCAACGGGTCGTCAAAGGCGGCCCTATCACGTCCCGGGTCACCCGATGGTACCAAAGGATGAGTTCGACGTCCTCCCGAACGAAATGAAGATTCTACATGAGAACATTCGAGAGATTGAATTAGGACCCGATGAAACGAATGTCTCGTATTACACGGCGAAGGTGCCAGAGGGTTTCCATTTCGTCGAGCAGTATCCCGCGGACAAGTTCTATCTGGACTTTGCGGAGATCTTCGGCATGTTCAACCTTTATCGGCTCAAAGCATCCTTCGTCAGGCTATGGGCGCTTCACCTAACCAGAGAGATCAGATGCCTGAAGATTCTCGATGTTGCAATAGCAGATCCGTATCACATGCACGAGAACAACGTTCACTCCCAAGAAGGTAGGGAGATTATGAAAGAATACCTCGTGAGTGCGATGATAGCGCATAAGGGCAAGGAATACCTACTCGTGCCCTACAATCCCTTGTAAGTCATTCTCTACTTTGTGCTTTCGTAAATTTCTCTTTGGCTTGTGCACCTAGCCAACTTTGTGGGTTAATATTGGTTTGTTCACATGTCTGGGCAGCGACCACTGGATCCTCTTAGTGCTAATGCCGAAGGAAAGCAAGGCTTATTACTATGATTCCATGAAGAGGGTGAAGAAAGACTACACCCTGCTCAAGAAAGTTCTGGATGATGCTCTCTTCGACTTTGCACAGAAGGGAGGAGGAGGAACTATGGTAAAAAGAAGTGGCGCTCCACGCTTCAAACACGTGACCGATTTCTGTTGCAGGCAGCAGCCGGAGGGTAGTGTGACGTGTGGCTACTACGTCTGCTGCCACATGGACGACTTTGTACGGGCGCGGAACACGTTTCGCAAACATGACGACTTACGCAAGTGGAGTAATAACCTCGAGCACAAGCCATATGACTGGAGGCAAGAGTTTGCACGCCTCCAGAATGCGTTTGCGAACATCATCAACAAGGACGTCATCTCGGATACGGGGCTTTTCTACGCCGGCACTGACCCAAGGGAGGAACACGCCGCTCGCTCAGAGCAGCGAGTTCGCCAAATCCCGACCCCAGACGACCCATTCGCGCGCCCACATGCAGCTAGGCCCTAGAGGAGGGAAAAAAGCGTGAAGATAGGCCCTTCGAAACGGAAAAACATTGCATATGTATTGTGTTTGTGGTCGTGTATTCTCGAACTGGTCTACTTTGTACGTTTCTGGACATATTTACGTATTGGCATTTGTTACTTTCGTAGTCGGTTTGACATATGTACTTATCGTGTGCGACATCCGAGAGCGCGAGCAAGGTGGCCTTCGAAGCATACCGGGCACGTAGGATGCCGACGCAACGAGGCAACGCCGCAAGCGCTATTAGGCCACAGCGGCACGCCCTAGGAGAACGGCGACCGAAGTGGTACACCCCCTCCAGGACCCCTGCAATACACAGGGGCTGGAGAGCGCCACAGTTCACGCGATCCTGCCGCGGCAGTGAAAATGGCTGCCGCGGCAGCCAAAAGGGCTGTTTTTGCTGCCGCGGCAGCAACGTGCTTGGGCCTCTCATAACAGCAGTGACGTGCGTACTGGAGAGCTCGTCACTTCTGTATATCTTACCAGTGACGGGCAGAAAATATGGCATGTCACTGGTAATTATCTTACCAGTGACGGGCTCTCATGCGCGCCCGTCACTGATAAGATAATTACCAGTGACGAGCGGATAGCCCGTCACTGGTAACCACTTACCAGTGGCGGATTACTAGTGACGGGCCTGCCCGCTCGTCACTAATGGGCATTTTAGGCCCGTCACTGGTGTCCCTTTCTGCAGTAGTGAGCCCCAGGGTTTTGGCTGCTAAGTGCAGCAATTGCAACCGCTGGCTTGTAGGGGTTGGGGTTGAATTGGAAGTGGATGAGTCCTGGGAAAACAAACACGTCACCCTTGTTGAGCAGCTTGGAGAAAAGCTTGTTAGGGATGGACGTGACGAAGCCTACATAAAGTGTCCCTTCAAGCACGGTGAGGATCCACTACTACAGAACGGCCCATCCAAGACGGGCTGAAACAAGCATCCCAGACGGTTGGCCGCTCTGTCTGAAATTGGTAGTCCGTGATGACACAGGTCATCACAGACGGGTGGGCTACCCGTCTGTGATAACCAGTCATCCTAGATGGGTAGACTAAACCACCCGTCTGCGATAACAATTCATCCCAGACGGGTCGACTCAACCACCCGTCTGCGATAACAATTCATCCTAGACGGGTTTATCTCTTACCCGTCTCGGATGACTGCTATCACAGACGGGTTCAACTGTTGACCCTTCTGGGATGGGTGTGTACAGAGGGCATAACACTGCCTGTTTTGTGGCTAGCCTTAGGAATTGCTAACCATGCCCTCTGAAACAGCAGATATATATTGCATAGAATATTCACATATTTAACACATATAGATAGATACATTCACAGACAGTGATACACTGAAACAATCACATACTTGGACATGATATATACATTCACAATTGCTAGCTACATATATTCACAATTGCTAGCTAGAAATGAGTCACACCGTTCAGAATTGAGAGCTCGATCACTGCCAACAATCGCATACTTCAATGTTTAAAAGGAAAGTTGCAAGAGAGTGTTAAGTACATAGAGGAAAGACAATGCTACTCTGCTAAGCCGCCACCATAGAACTCGCCATCGGGATTGATGATTTGTGTATTGATGAAGAAGGCAAAAATCCCTCGAATGCGCTTGAGTTGAGCTTCATCAATTGTGGTATTTTCAATGTTCCACGCGTCATCTAGTTTTCGCTTAGCGAAACCCGCGATAACCTCCATGTGGTAGCAAACGTAGAATCCACATAGATTTGTCCCCTTGGGTTGTTGTTTGCACTAAAACAAGAAACAAATATACGTTAGCTAAGAAGAATCTATTATGAAGCATGTCAATATGCTATATTAACATAGTAATGGATATATATGTACTGGAAAGTTAAATTTATGTCGCAACGTGGACCCTTTGCCACTTCTCCCTCCACGAGCTCTGTAATGGATGAATGCCTGGTCAAGTACGTCGCGAATCGGCTAGTCGCGTGAAGGATCTCGCGAGGAATCAACGTATATAACCCTGTTCCATTTTGGTACAAGTACGACCAAAACCCAATGGTAGCTGCATATATATAGATGTACTACCAAATCAGCTTTGTGATATATGCATAATGGTGAAATTATAAGTATTGGATGCGATGCAACACTTACTCTAGGTTGAAGGGAAATATGATGTACTATTTATCCTTTTGGGATAATATTGCATGCTTAACATACTCCAGAACTTGCTCTTTGTTGTCTCTAATATTTCTCCAAGTCACCCTTGCCGGGTCAATGAACCGGATAGGTTCCTTGTTAAGTCTGACTTCAGTGTGTATGTATCTATGCAAAATGGGAAATCATGTCACGGCTTAATTAAGTTGCATAGTTATGGAGAAAATTGATTAACTGAGAAGTTGTAGACTTACAATGTCCAGCATCTCAACAGGTTCTGCTCCAGGGCGTCGAGGTTGAAGAGTTCGAATAGGTCTTCAAAGTACACATAGAACAACCCACCCTTGTCCTAGTGGAAAAGGTGTTCCTCCTTGAAAGCGACTTTGAGGCATCGTGGCATGGTTTGGCCCGGCTGTATGTTGTTCATCACCGTCATATACCAATCATGCAACCTCTGACATGCCATTGAGTTCGATATGTCCTCTCGCGTGACGAAGACTTATCCATTCACAAGTCGACGAGCCAGAGGCGCGAAAGGGAGATCATCCACTCTGTCTGGATCATACCCAAGTTCTTCCACTATCGCTAGTGCCTTCAATTTTTTGCTGCCCTTGGAAGTTTTGGGGGCACTACTACGACTCCTGCCCTTGCCGGTATTGCTAGTCCCCTTAGCATAAGTGTGCTTCACCGGTGAAGGAACTAGTCTCATGTGTAGCACCTCCTTAGTCCCTACGGAGGTAGCGGGTGCTGGCTCTGCCGGCTTGACTAGAGATGAAGCTGGGTTATCAGCCCGTTGCGCTGCCGCTACTAGCTCCATCGGGGTAGGGTTAACTTCGGGTATCCTAGCTGACTCAGCGTGGGATGCGCTCTGAGAGGTAGGCCGGATAAGTAATTTGATGTCCCTCTTTGGGCACTAGATAAAGATGCCAACCGTCTGATGCAACACCGTGATCTCGTCATTTGGTGGCATGGCAAGCGGGAGCTCCTTGAAACCTTCAACCACGTCGTCGACACGCACCTTTTGAAAGTTTGGTGCTATGGGGTGACCATGCAGTAGAGTCCTTGCCTCCTTGGGATATGCAATCCCAAATGCAGCATCGAGGGAGACATCTCCGGCTACCCTTGCCAACAACGTGCAAGGAGTCATCTCCTACAAAATTATTGAGTACGTACCTTGTTGATTTAGTCCAAAGTTATGTACTTGCTATTGTATAAACCCTATAAATGGCCCTTACCGAGATGGTGTCGCAGGGATATGTTTCACCCGGTTCTTCGGCGGATGCATAGCTACTCCGAATATTTCCGGGACTCGCCAAATGCAAGTTGAGATTTGAACTCTTCCTTAAATGCCTCAACCTGCCTCCTGACTTCCTCCTGAATACGCCTCTCCAAATCTTTTTCATCTCTCGTAGTCGTTGTTGACTAACTACGACTCCTCTTAGCGGCCTTCCTCCTCTCGTACTGCTCCTCGGTCTGAGGGAATCCCTCTCTCCAGGGAACTGCAACCCCAACACCTCTCGTGCGACCTGGGTGCTCCGGGTTTCCCAATGCTACGGTAAGGATGTCTTTGGTCCTAGATGATTGTGATTCTTCATCATCATCTAGTGACCCTTGCGAAGCTATCTGCACCTGCAACGATCACGGCGCAAGTTACATTACAAATGATACTCGTATGGTTCCAAAGAATTGTGTATATAGTCATGTATATTACCATGCGATCGACCACTTCCTGGTCAGCGGGGTTTGGAAATATAGCTGAACCACTCTGCGGATCTGACTTGGCACGTGCTCTGCACCAGGATGCGGTGCGGCCAACAACCACGCTGGGAAATGGAGGGGGTAAATTTTTCTCCATTGCCAATCGATCCTGCATCTCCCATTTCGCTGATGCACCTTCATACCCTGTGCTTCCAAGCCTATGCAGGTGCTTGTTTCTTACTTGAAGGGCCTTCTGCCGTTCACTCTTCGCCACTTCTTCTGGCGTGGACTTCATCTCAACATATCTGTTGTATACTTGCTCGTCCAAGAAGCCGTACTTCTCAAATGGGCTCTCACCCATCCATACGAACTTTGTTTTCAGGATGCTCTTGAACAACCTCCACGCCTTGCCCATGGTCTTCATTGCAGACGCTTTGACACGTTCTTCGTGTTCGGGTGGGATCTCGAACCACGTTTTTACGTCAGCCATTAACTCCTCCTCCTTCGCAGTGGTAATATCCTTCCAGTTCGCAATGGTTATGTTGACCCTCTCCCGCCCAAGTATCCCACAGAATGTGCAGAATTTGTTCGCTACGTCATCCGGTTTCGTCGACACACCAGACTTCATAGATACTTGCGTGATGACCATACGTCTACTAGGGGCCTTCGACATTGTTCGGGGCTCTCGACTTCTTTTTCGTGTACTTCGTTCATCGTTGCCCGAAGTAGGGTTCAGCAACGATGAGTGCCCCGACGAGGAATTAGAAGAAGAATTGGCATCCGACATATCTGTGTAAACTAACAAAGCAAGGCAGCATCAAGCTTCTCTCAACTCTCTCAAGATAAGCATATGTTCCCCTCAGTTTTTCTCAACTCTCAAGCTTTTCTCAAATAAAAGCATGTCAGAAATAGACTAAAGTCTAAGTGTGATAATGACATTAGCTAACCAAGTATACACTGCAGTACCTGTTCTTATCATAATACTTTTCCCTAACCTTTTTACTCGAACAAGTAAATTATCACAGAATTAAGTCTAGCATCAACAAATATTTTAGATGTTAACATTGGCATCAACTAGCTAATGACCAAATACAACAGCTGTTCTTAATAATGCTTATGGAGCACATATATGCACACATATGACCAATAGAAATAACACTCCAGATGCAAAAGCATCCGAACAAATTAACTAAGGTCAAGTGAAGAATCTGTTCTTCAGTTGAATAAAACTGATTTAGACATGAGTATTATGATCGTTCTGCCATATTCAATCATTTCGTCCAAAGAAAATCTGGATTATTCCACCACTCAGTCGTCCAGTTCACAAATAAAAAGTAATATCATCCTACCATGGAGTCTGATAATCAATCAACTAGAATCTGAAGTAATATTTGAGAAGACAGATTTGGCCATACAACAACATTCCTCAAAAAAAATCTGATTCTCTACTGGAGCATCGTAGAACAAGTAATGCTTAGTTCTCGTCACAGATCAGCTAAGAAACTTTACATAAAAACAAGAAATCAAAACAAAATGCCCAAGAACAGGCCGGATGTGATCACAATCACCATTTGCTACAAGCAAAGAATCAGATCCGGATAAATACTATATGCAAACATTTAGCACTGGATAAACAATACAAGCACGAAATCACTATAAGGGCCTAACCAAGTATTCAAACTAACATACTATCTGTGCCAATATAAGGTCAACCGAGCTACACATGAACTAAGTTCCTGAGGCAACATTGGAATCCGATTGCTAAGGAGCAAATATCCCAACCAAATCAACCTAGAGCAAGAACCCTAGAATTAGAGGAATTGGGGGTTTTGGGCAAAGGCAAAATTGGGGGGAAAAGACTTACCTGTGGAGGAGGCCGACGACGGCAGTGACAATTAGTTCTCCGGCAGCGATGCGGGCTCGGCTCCTTCTCCGACGGTGGCACGGAATGGGTGCCGGCACCAGCTCGGGCAGTGGTGGCGTGGGACGGGAATTAGGGCACGGGGGGATTTGGATTGCGAAGCGCGCGCGGGGTTCCAAAATTTTTCTAAGTCCCCACGGTTTATGTAGTAAGTTCATCGCAGACGGGTTAAGTGAGTTACCCGTCTGGGATGATAGTCATCGCAGACGGGTTAAGTTAGTTACCCGTCTGGGATAATAGTCATCGCAGACGGATTGACTACAGTTACCCGTCTCTGATGATCTTCATCCCAGACGGGCATCTGTCCTGACCCGTCTGCAATGAGTCTGTGCAGGGGCCATGTGCTACCTGCATTGTGACTAGCCTCAGGAAATGCTAGCATGCCCTCTGAAAATTTACAGCAATATATGTATACACAGCAGCATTCAAGAACAAAATATTCCAACTCAATAAACTTGTCCTCAAGAAAAATAACTAGAAGGATAATAAAAGGAAACAAAAGCAAGATTTTGGATTGCAAGGTTCTAATCGCATCAGCTCAAGACAATGATTAGGGCTAGAGCTTAGAGATCACACTAATCATTAGAGGAACTTCATCTAGGTACTGAGTGCAAATAACAAAGAAAAGGAATTTTAAGAATACGGAAATAATTATACACATGATGCTAACAGTTCAAAAGAACAGTTATAGTTACAGTTAAAGTAAATATTCCAAATAAAAATAATATCAATTATTTACAATACTTGCTTCTTCCCTTTGAAAGTGAGCCCTTCATGATGATCGTTGCAGTAGTATGACCTAGCTCCCTCCATGGTTTCAGCCTCGAAACTCAAATCTCCGGAATAATTTTCGGTGAATTCATTGTAATCATCCTCGTCGACCACATTGCCGACTCCTATAATGCTTCTTTTCCCATTTCTAATGACATGCCGCCTCTTGCTTGACGGATTGATCATACAGAATACCTGATGAACATGCTTCGCAAGTACGAATGGTTCAGTACCGAAGCCAACACGGCTCAGGTCAATAGTAGTCACATCGTATGCATCGGTCTTAATGTGCGAGAGGTGGGCCCAACGACACCGAAATATTGGGATTTTGAACTTGAAGTAATCGAGCTCCCAAATCTCCTCGATGAACCCATAGTAACAATGCTTATGACCGGCGGAATCAAAAGCATCGACCCGCACACCGCTGTTCTGATATGTGATTTTTGCATCTTGAGCCTTCGTATAAAATGTGTATCCATTTATGTCATATCCTTGGTATGTCCGGACTGTAAAGTACGGTTTCTTTGACAACCATGTCAGCATTTCATCAGATGATGACGTGGTGGTGATCTGGTCTTGGAACCATTGGTTGAATAGGGACATATGTTGTTTCTTGATCCACGCTTCACTTTTTCTTGGATTTTGATGTCGTAGCATTACCATGTGTTCATCGATGTACGGTGACACCACTGAGATGTGCTGCAAGACCATGAAATGAGCTCGAGCATGATCGTCCCGATCAGGAGAGATGGATTTCGCTCCGAGGACCCCGGTACCATGGAGCCCGCCCGTGTGTCGTGATTCAGGTAGACCTATCGGGTTGACATGTGGCAGGCGGCTGAGTTGAGGAGGGCGCGGTCGAGGAGAATGGCGTCGACAGGGCGAGCAGGCGGCTGAGTTGAGGAGGGCGTCGACGACAAGGACGACGCGATCGAGGAGGATGGTGTAGATAGGAAGGAGGCAGCTGGGTCAAGGAGGGCGTGGTCGAGGAGGAGGGCATCGATGGCGAGGAGGCGGCTGGGTCAAGGAGGAAGGCACTAGTTCATCAAAACTAATCTAAGCAAAAAGACTCTCTATTCTAAAAGTTTAAAATATATTATCTCTTAAACCATATACCCGATCCGTGATCCATTTTTGCCATAGATTTTGTCATCATGAGTGCTTCAAAACTAGATCCCACCTGGTCTATTTCGGCGACTTTTTTGAGCTGGAAACTTATTAGACAGTAATATGCTTACCAAACTATTTACATGTAGTTATCAACATATAAAAATATAGTGGAGATGTGTTGAAAGCTTACCAAACTATTTTTTTCGAGATGAAAACTTATCAAACAGTAACACCTCGCCATCATCTATCCTAAATATAGTGGAGATGTGTTGAACCTGTCTAAGAAACTCTACCAAATATGTTAGCTGTGGGGCACGATAATGCATTACCACGTGATAACTAATGAGACTGAATTTTTTTTGTTAAACCACACTCATATGAGATCCAGTTTTGCTATGTTCATGGCAATAAACTCGACGATGAAAATGGATTGTGAATCAGGCAAACGGTTTGAGCTAGAAAACATTTTAAATTTTCAAACTTTAGAACTCAATGGTGATGACTTTAGCACTTTTGCGTTCTGCTATCTACAAGGAGATCCACACCTCTGCATCCCTCTACGTCTGGTTTTTTCTCTTCGTCATGCATACACTATGATAAGAAGGGTTGTTGGTTAAGACTAAGAGCGGGACGTTCAGTTTTTAAATTTTCCCTATGTTGTTTCTTTGATGCTATGCTTGTTAATGGATTTGTCTACAAAGACCCACTACTACAGAATTCATTTAACGGGATGCCCTGTACAGACGGTTTTTTGAAGCCATCTGTACAAATAGTATCATAGACAGTTCCAAAAGAAAACCGTCTGAAAAAATGAGTACGAATGTTTCCCAACAAGCGGGACGCTACAGTACACTGTACAAATAGATGGAACCGTATGTACAAATCTGTAAATAGTACAGATCATTCCAAACTTGGAACCGTCTGTACAAATCAAATAGTACAGACAGTCCCAGGTTTGGAACCGTCTGTACAAATCTATAAATAGTACAGACGATTCCAAGTTTAGAACCGTCTGTACAAATCGAATAGTATAGACGGTTCTCAGTTGGGAGCCATCTGTGCTATTTGTACAGACGGTTCCAAGTTCAGAACCGTCTGTACTAGAAGCATCCCGCTTCGTCGTAGGGATAAGTAAAGAAGAAAGCCGCCTTGTTTGTATCACAAACTCAACCTAGTTCAGCTGGCAACCCCACCTGCCTGGACAACACGAGGTTGCGGGATCAAATCCCGCTGGAAGCATATTGTGCTATTTATTTGTAGTGGTTCAATGGGACGTGGATGGCCCATGGCGCGAGGGGTTAGCTGTGAAGGATGAGGACGACGTGGCACGAGGGGTTATATTTTTATTTTTATATGACATCATAGACGGGTGCAAATCGATTAGTACAGACGGTTCCAAATTGGAACTGCCTGTATTAAGTTTTTGTACAGACGGTTCAAGAACCGTCCGTACAAATATGATTTGTACAGACTGTTTCGTACAGACGATTCGGAAAACCGTCCCGCACGGGGGATCCGAACCGTCTGTACAAAACGATTCTATAGTAGTGACCAAAAGGATGTGAAAGGGGATGACTCCTTCCTAGCAGCTAAACTCGACATGCCTAGGGACACAAAGATGAGCTAGCTTGGGTCCAACGTGACTTTGATCAACGTCGTGCGATTCCTAGCCTTAACACACTTGGCATCTCGCTTGCATGCATTCATTATGCACCTCAAGGCAAGAACCCACGCACACGCATCCCCATGCCACTGAGATCCTTACTGTGGTTGAGGGCACACTCTATGTCGACTTCATCACATCTAACTTAGACGACAAGCTCTTCTCTAAGGACCTTAACAAGGGTGGTGTGTTTGTTTTCCTACAAGGACTCATCCACTTCCAATTCATCTTGAACCCTTAGAGCAAATCCAGTAGATTCCCTATATCTCACTCCCTATATTTCTATATGGGGAGCTTCTCCAAAAGATTACTGTGGCATTTAGAATTCTTGCTTACAGAGTTGCAACAGATGCTACAAATGATTATGTCCGTATTGGAGAAAGCACTACTAATGAGAGCATCAAAAGGTTTGTAAGTGCGGTTATTGAAATATTTGGAGAAGAGTATTTAAGATCTCCAAAGGAGATCGATACTGCTAAGTTACTTGAGATTGGAGAAGAAAGAGGTTTCCCCAGAATGCTCGGTAGCATAGATTGTATACACCATAAGTGGAAGAATTGCCCTGCAGCATGGCAAGGCACGTATACCAGACACGTGCACGAGCCCATAGTCATATTTGAAGCAATGGCTTCACAAAATCTCTAGATTTGGTATGCATTTTTTGGTTTACCAGGATCCCATAATGATAGAAATGTTCTTCATCGTTCTCCTCTCTTCACAAAGTTAGGTCCCAGAGTTAATTATAATACCAATGGTCATAACTATACAATGGAATATTTCCTTCCAGATGGCATTTATCCTTCATAGGCAACATTTGTGAAGACAATATCATGCCCCCAAGGTATATGAAAAAAATATTTCGCAGGCTCAAGAAGCAGCTAGCAAGGATGTCAAACGAGCATTTGGAGTTTTGCAAGCTCATTTTGCCATTTTTAATTAGAGGACCAGCTCGTCTTTGGAACAAAGAAACACTCCAAGCAATCATGACCGTTTGTGTTATCATGCATAACATGATAATAGAAGACAAGGGGGACGAAGGCGCACATGACTGCAATTATGATGATGCCGGAGAGAATGTGAGCGTATCTCATGAACATACGCCCGAACTATTAGAGTTCATTCAAACTTATCAATATATTCGAAATAGGCAAGCTCACTCTTAGCCACAAGCCGATCTAGTCGAGCATCTCTGGCGACGTTTCGGGGGGAACTAGTTTTATGTAATTCCAATGTAATCTCTATTTTTTCACCATGTATGCACTCATTGAAATAATGTAATCGATGTCTTATGTCCTGCCTTTACATGTTGAATTGAACAATCCATGATGTGCAACATGGTAGTAAAACTTCATACAACATAATAGTCCTTAACAAGTTTAATAGTACTTCATACAACATAAATATGGAACTGTCGTAGATACAAGTCTAGACAGTAAACTTATAGCACCCCCCAAACAGCTACAGCGACCGTCGACGGTGCACGAGGAGTATGAGCGAGTATGACCCTCCGGTTGTCCGTCGAGGTGAAGCACGAGACACATACGACGGGGTGAAACTTGAGCTGTGTACGAGGAGATGAAACCCAAGTCATGTCCGACGAGGTGAAAGTCACCTTTGCATTGAAGTGTAGAATTAGGGCTTACAAGAAATTCTCTCCCCATTCTCTACCCCTAGGGGGTATTTGTAGGGTTTGAGAAAAAAGTGAGATTACAATTTTGCCCTCACAATTGGAGAACTTTACAAGGGTATTATGGTCATTTTCTATCCCTAGAGGATATTGGGAGAATATTCCTAGGCATCTTTGGGGAATATTCTTTAGCATCTTCGGAGGAATCCCTAAACACGTTGAGGTGCTCCTTGATGGTGACAGACGTCGAGGTGGTCCTTGACAGAGTTGACGTAGTCTTGGACGACGATGGTCGTCGAGGTGGTCCTTGACGACGCCGACGTAGACCTTGATGGTGACGGACGTCGAGGCCGACGTAGACCTTGAGGGTGACAGATGTCAAGGTGGTCCTTCACGACGTAGACCTTGACAGTGACAGACGTCGAGGCCGACATAGACCTTGAGGGTGACGGATGTCAAGGTGGTCCTTCACGACGTAGACTTTGATGGTGACGGACGTTGAGGTGGTCCTTAACGACACCGACATAGACCTTGACGGTGATGGATGTCAAGGTGGTCCTTGACGACGCCGCCGTAGACCTTGGCGATGACGGGCGCCGAGGCTACCGTTGGCATTGTCAGCTTGGTCATTTATGGCAGATGTGGAAACCTTCGAAAACAGGCTAGCACGGGAACCCCTCCCTAACAGTAGCCCCTCGACAATCTGGGCGGTCGAGTGACGAGCGCCCGGACCGACGCACCGATTCCTGAGGGGTTGGCACGTAGTCTGAGCCGGTCAGTAGAACAACAGGTGTTCTGAATCTTAACGAGGTGCCGAGGTCCGGGAGTGGTGCAGTTATCCCTAGGGGGTGCGGCCTCCTCTCAGAAACTCTGGGAAGGCGGCTTAAACCACCCTAGGCCGGTTTAAACCGGCCTAGTCGATGTCGAGATATTTTCGGTTTGAAGATATTTTCCCGAGTCAGTTCGGAGATAGTTTTCCGAGTCCGGTTTAAACCACCCTGAGGCCGGTTTAAACCGGCGTGGTCGGTTCTGGCCGGATATAAAGCCCCCGATGCATTTTCTCTCTCTCCCCCTTACTCTCCCCCGCTCGCCTCCGCCTCCGCGCCAGTGCACGCGCGGGCTCGCCCGTCGTTGGTGCCTCGCGCGCCGCACACGCCCACCGCCGCCCTCCTGCCGGTGTCGCCCGCCGCTGCGCGCCCGCGCCGTGGCCTCACGTGGAGTCGGCAGCGGGCACGGCTGTGGGGTCGCGCGCGGGGTGGAGCAGTCTGACCGGCCCTGGGGCAGCGGTTTTGACCGGCGTGGTCGGCCACGGAGTCACGCGGGGTCGCGCGCGGGGTGGAGCAGTCTGACCGGCCCTGGGCAGCGATCTGACCGGCGGGGTCGGCCGCAGAATCACGCGGGGTCACGCGCGGGGTGGAGCGGTCTGACTGGCCTTGGGTAGCGGTCTGACCGGCAGGGTCGGCCGCGGAGTCACGCGCGGTGGAGTGGTCTGACCGGCCCTGGGCAGCGGTCTGACCAGCGGGGTCAGCCGTGGAGTCGTGTGGCGTCGGCCCCAGAGTCGCACGAAGTCGGCCCCCAGAGTCGCACAGGGTCGCGCGGGGTGGAGCGGTCTGAATGAGAGCACAACCCCTGCGTGGTCGTGGCAGAGCTCCGACGATATCCCTGCGGGTGCAGGGATGTCCACGTGAGGTCCCGCTCTCGACAGCGCTGGGCTTGGAAGATCTTGGCGAATCTAGCGTCTTCGATGACCATCAACGGCTACAGCCGACAGCAGCACGTGCACATAGGATGTATGAGATGCAATGATGTACAGATCATTTTGCTTTAGCATGTGGATTCCTGCTTGGCTTCATTTTTTTCTTGCATGCTTCTTTGTCTCATGGCGGCGACGCGCGCCTCGCTCAGTCACGTGGTGGACGTTGTGGCACGCATGGTGCCCGCCGGCTCATCCCCATGGGTGCTGTAGAACCTAGGGGGAGTTGTGTCTGAAGGGCTCATATGTCCTAGTGCTTCCCTACGATTTAGATGATGAACATATTGCCTAGTCTTTATTGAGTTTGGAGTTGTGCTTGAGTGTTGCAAGAATTCAAGCTTTTCAGAACATCTGGTTTTGTATCCAGAAGTTCTGTTTTGATCGGAATATCCGGTTTTATATCTAGAACATCCGATCTAATCGGAACTTCCGATCAACCTTCAAGATTGACCATGTGTTGATTGATGAATTCTAGTTTGGTCAATTTGTCTCATGAAAATTGTCTAGAAATCCCAGTGTGTTTGGGTAGGTGTCTCGGTGCTTCTGAGATGTTGTGCTCATGGTTGAGCTTTAGTTCTGGGATTTGGAGCTTTTGTAGTTTGGGATTAATTGCAAAGTTGAAGAGTTTGGAGTTAAAGTTTTTATCATTTTGTCCTAGTAAAAAAATGATAGGATGAACTGTTTGGACTAACTTGGGTCAAGGAGAAAATCTTGTGCTTGCAATGCTTTGCTTGGTCTATTGTGTGCAGATGCGAGTTGGGTGTATTGTGTGCAGATACGAGTTGGGTGCGGCGATGGTTCAGCCATATGGACCGGCATGATAGCTTGGAGGGCTGAGATGCGGTCAAGGAGTTGGTGATGACATCGTGCGGCTTAAAAGCATGTACGCGGAGGACAAGGAAGCGGTTGGATCCAAGTCATGAAGACCAAGTGAAGTCTCGGGGGCGTTTTGGGAAAGCGCTAAATCCACCAAGAAGCTTTTCAAGAAACCACGGCGGAGGCGCCCGAGGAAGCGGTTTAGGGATTGCTTAGGGTGGAAGGAAAATTAGATAGTAGCTAAGCTAGCTAGATGCTTTGTGATGCGTGCTAGTTAGGTTAGGCCCATAGGGCATTAAGGCCCAAGTGGTGAGGGGGTTTGTCCCTCCCACTATAAATAGGTGTCAAGGGGGTGCTTACCTCTTTGAGCCCCTTGTTATCACTTTGTAAACCCTAGGAGAGGGTGAGCTGCACTAGAGAGTGCTTTGGCCTACTCATGAGAGGTCTTTGAAACAGCAAGAAAATCCACGAAAATGCAATACAAAAAGATTTACCTCATTCCTTTGTGTTCTTGAGTTATCTCTTTCATTAGCTCTTTTGATTTTGTTTTCTTGCCTTCTTTGTGGTTTGATTCATGGTATGGCAAGTAAGTGATGGGGAGATCATCTCTAGACTGATTCCATCCAAGCATATCCAAGGATCAACCCTTTTTCCTTCTTGATTTTGAGTTTTCTTGAAAAAAAAGGCAAGAAATGGGGTTTTGTGATTGAGTCATGAAGAGGTTTTGATTCCGTGATTTAGGGAGGTTGCTGGAATATGTGAGATGATACCATATTGATTTGAGATCAAGATTCCTCACGAGCTTCCTTTCCCTTCAAAATTCCTTTTTCCTCATTTCTAGAGCTGATTGAAGAAAAAGGGTAAAAGGTCTTGATTTGAGAAGTTTTTATGGAGATCAACACTTGATCTAGATTCACAAGGCCTTTCTACATCTCTCTACAAATTTTGGTTTGATTTGATTGGGTAGATTCTGAATTAGCCAAAAAGTTGGATCAAAATCTCAGTTCTGGAACCTGGCTGATCTTCTGCTGAATTCTTCAAATTCTTCAGTTTCTTTAGAAATCTTGGAGTGTCCGATTCTTCAATCTCGGAACCTCCAAGATTCACTACTATTTTGCTTGCTGAGTTCTTTAGTTTCTTCAGAAATCTCGGAGTGTCCGATTCTTCAATCTCAGAATTTCTGCGATTTGCTACTGTTCTTGTCTACTGATTTTCTACAAAAATCCCGGAGATTCCAGAAAAATTCCCAGAACTTCCAAGATTCGTTACTGTTCTTGTCTGCTGATTTTCTTCAGAAATCTCGGAATCACCGGAAAAATTCCCGGTACTTCCGGAACGCTCTGTTTCTTCAGGCTGGGTAGCTTCACTATTTCGGCCATAACTTTTGCGTCCGAACTCGAAATTTGGTGATCTTGGACTCATTTTGAAGCTATCGACGAGCTCCTTATCATCAATGGAATTTGGGGGTGTTTCCATTGCATCTTCACTCTGATCATACTAGTCTTTTAATATGGCTATGTATGCGAAGAATTTGTGAAAGAAATTTGAATTCGACATTCACCCCCCTTTGTCGAAAGCCCACCGATCCAACAAGTGGTATCGGAGCCTGGTCACGCTTGTCTATAAGCTTTGACTGGCTTTGCAAGCCAGGGCTTCCAATTCGAGTTTCTCTTTGGATTCTTTGAGTACGTGCTCTCTTGATTTTTTGGCCGATGATATGATTCGTGAGCTTTCTCTTCGAGAGCTCGGAAAGAGGGGAGGTTCCTCTTGTGATTTGTATGGGGGATTTGATCACTTGGTTTTTGGTTGCCCTCTTGAGAAGGATGAGATGCTTGTGGCACTCTTTGAAGAGTTGGCCTCGGAGGATGATCATGATGCATGCGGGAATCTACCACTCGAGGATGATCTCTACATCAAGATGAGTAAGGTGAGCAAAGAGTTGCTTGTGAATTCCTTTGTTGCTTGCTATAGGAAATGGTCTTCCTCTAAGTCCCTATTGAAGTTTAAGAATGAAATGCTAGATGATATCACTAAGTCTTGGGATTCTTTATATGCTGAATACCAATTGGTTAAGTCAACTTCTTCCCTCCCATGTGGTATTTGTAAGTGGAGGGGTAAAGAAAATGAAACCTTGAAAACTTCTCTAGCATGCTTGAACTCTGAAATTCAATCACTACAATCCAATGCTTCTATGTCATGTGACTCTTGTGTTACCTTATATGATGAGATTGATAAGCTTAGAGTTGTGAATGATAAAATTGTTGCTAAGCTTGCTTGTACTAGTATTGAGATAGGAATTAGTTCATGATGATTGCCTAGCTTCTTTAGATGTTTCTTCTAGCCACGTTGATCATATTGCTATATTTCATGACATGATTGCATCTTTGATTTCTTGCACCTCTTGCGACTTGTTAAGAAAAGAAGTTGATGCTTTGAGGAGTGTGCACAATGATACGAGCACCAAGTCTTGTGACTCCTGTACCTCCTTTCACTCTGAGATTGATGATTTGAGAGTTGGACTTTCTTCTTTACAATCGGAGTGTGTTCCTTGTTTTGAGTCGCTTGGTCTTGACACTCGTGCCGTTGCTTTAGGAGATGCTTCTTTGGCAAGTGCTCCTTTTGATATTGCCCAAGGGTCATCTGGCGGTGGAGGTGTTGTTGCTTTGGATGGTACTCTCAATAAAAATTACCATTGCACCTTTTGCAAGACAGATGGACACATCGTGGAGTTTCGTTTTCGTCGTGCCAAGTGCACACGGCATGACCGTGTTCAGGCTAGGAACACGCATTGCCGATCTCATGGCATGTGTGTTTCTAACTCTAACACGAGTCTTTGTGGAGTCAGTGGTTCTTCTTGCTTGTCCCAAGGGACTTCTCATTTGAGCGAGAGTGGTACTTCATCCTCATAAACTTTGCCTCCTAGTAGGCCGCTCTACCACTGCTCATTTTGTGAGAAGGATGGGCATATTACTAATTTCTGCTTTTGACGGCTTCGAGAGAAGCGTCGTTGTCGTGCTCATGGCATTAGGGATATTCAGCGACACCATTTGTTGAGTGTCTCTAATGCACGCATGAGAGTTGAGCCTTTTGATGGCTCAGAGAGATGATGTGGTATTAGTTCTCGAGATTTAGTTGTTACCCATCGTGCTCAGTTGGAGTCTATTCGCCATTCTTTTGGGGAAGATCCTTGTTTTTCCTTTCAAGGCGTTCCTCCTCGGCGAGACAGATTTAGGGAGAGGCGTGAGGTTTCTTCCTTGCCTGTTTTGCATGCTAACCACATGCACACTATTCCTCCTTCCACACAAGTGTCTCAATACTAGATTGCAAAGACTTTGCTCTCTAACCCCAGTATCAAGACACGTCGTATTGTGTCTACCATGTAGGTACCAGGACGCGGGATGGAGAACATGAGCGTAATTGATCTTGATCTTCTTCCACACTTGATCAAGACATAAATAGTTCTCCAATCCCTCTTGGCCTCAAAGAGGCATGTACGACTTGGTTGCGTCTTCACCTACTTTGTGCGCTATTCTCTTATCCTCATGCCTTGTTTTTCAATGTATATATCGTGGGCATGTTGTGCTTTCATGTTAGCTCATTCTTAGTCTCTTGGCATGTGTTATTCATGTTACATATCTTGTCATGCCATATTTTACACATACCCACATATATTGTAGCATGTGTAGGGCTTCACTTCTATCTATGCCATGCTACTGGTTTATTGTTACTTTTGGAGATGTGTGTTCTTATCCACCTGTCTTGCATGATTACTTCATGTTCATACTTACAATTGATATCATGTTTCTTCTTTTGCTCATATGCTTAATGCCTCATACAATTGGATATATGTTGAATGCTATTATGTACGTCTGTTACTTCCAATTGATGTTCATGAGTCATACCTTGTAGCTTGTTCCCATGATTGTTATGTTGCATATATTCTAGGGTTTGTAGCTATAGGATGTGTTGGGCATAGGATAGGTGGTTTGGTCACTTCTCTTTTGCAATCAAGCGTGTATTTACGAGTGTGTTTTTCTTCGACATGTTTCTCACCTCGTGTCTCTAGGTTGCTCCTTCTCCTCTGATACTCTAGCTTTACCTTAAGATGTGCTAATGATTAGATGGTTGAGTCATAAGGGTCTTGTGTGGGGAGTTGTGAGTTTTGTTAGTTGTGAGATTTGTTGACCTAGAGACCATGCGTTGTAGGAGTGTTTCTCCAATCGGTTGTGTGTTACCACTTTCACTCTTTTCTCGTCCTCTTCTTGTTGCTAGCCTTATGATATGAGGAGAGTGAAGTGATTTCTTTTCCTCTTACAAGCTTTCTAGTTGATCTTCATTTGAGATTTCTTTTCGGCTGATGGGCTTGTATTGAGGCGGAGTTTTTGTCATGCTTGTACCATATTGTATCATATTGCATCATGCATCATGTTTAATATATCATGTTTGCAATTGGTACTATTCGAGCTTTGATTATACCCATTGATGAAATGATGCTTTGATTGCTATTGCACCTTGTCATGCCATGATTCATTGTTTAGCTAGTCTTATCATGTCTTGACATGTGTGATTTAGTGATTTCTAGCTAGATTTGTTAAGAACTTACACTTCTAAAGGTATATTGTGGATCATGTGCCAATTTTGCTTCTTAGGTTGTCCTCTCATAGCCATGCTGAATCTTGAATGCTTAATATGTCCTTGATAGTCGCATGAATCTAGAATTGAACTTTCGAACATCCTTTGGTTGAACCTTGCGCGACTGTGTGTGTGTGTGCAGTTTTTACTTGCCATGTTTTTGTACGTCACATTTACCCAATTGTCTTTTGGAATTGCCCTCTATTGTACTTTAGGGGGAACACGAAATTCATTGGAAGGGGTAGGCTTGCCTATTGTCGGATTGCCCACACATTTTGGGAACCATCCTTGCGAGTCACACTTGCACAAGTGTTTTTAAGAATTGCACCTACAAGTGCTATCAACAAAACTGCAAATGTGCAAATGTGGGGTGGCTACCCTAGGGTATGCTCTAGCGTTGATGTTCTTTGTAAGTCGCTAGGTCCCATTGGAAAACATAAGAGTTCTTTTAGAGTCATGTTGATTATCCTTGCTATGCTTAGTATGATAGATGAAGCTTAGTTGTTTGAGGCTCTCTAGTTGCGATTTGCCATATGTGAAATCTATACATAATTTGAAAATGAATCAATTGTCTTTATCTTGTGCTAGCTCTTTACTACTTCATAAATATCTTGACATGATTTGAGTAGCACATGTGTGCATGGCTTGGTGACAATTTTATCAATGTTATCAATCTTGGCAATTTTTCAATTGGTATCCTTTTCTTTGGATAATTCTTGAAGCTCGCTAAAAATTGAAAAATCAAAAAAATTTCATTCCATTCCATGCATACATGCTTATTCTTGATATTCTATCATTGCATAGCCAAAGAGGGAGGCGTGAAGTCCCTTGATGACTATAGTGCCAAAGGGGGAGAAATAGTAATATCAATCATACCTTGGCATGTTTTTGCAAGATAGGTATGTGTGTGTATTTTTGAACCTGATCTCGAATGGATTTTTATTTGATATGGAGTAGATCATAAATGCATTGGTTGTAGGAGTGAGGGGGAGTTTCATCGCATATGTTATGCCCTCACTCACATTTCGGATCTTACTCTTATTGACATTCTCTTGGCCCGATGCTTGTTTTTCTCTTTCTTATGTCTTTCCATGCATCATTTGAGTTTGTTCCCTTGATGCTTATAATGCCAAAGGGGGAGAATAATTTTGGGAGAATAATGTTAAATCAAGATAATAGCAATTGTTGGGGGAGAAGAATGAAAAATGGGAGTTTAGAGTTTATGTACGTGCATTTACTTGCAATGTGCTTAAATGAATAATGAGAGCTAAAAAGAAGTGGGATCAAGTGCAAAATGGGTTAATCAAGCGAGGGGAGTTTCGTTGATCAAGGTCATATAGTCATTGCACATGTACATTTGGACCTTGGGCGAGCTTGAACACTTCTTTTTGAGAATTTGGATAGGTTGTGAAGCTTGAGTGTTTGTTGCTCCTTTTGTCATGTTGCATCACAACTTGTCTTGTGTGTTCACTTGGCCATATGTTGCTTTCTCTTTAATTTGGGCCAAGTGTGAAATCTTGCAACTCATTTACTTTTCATCTTCAATTAACTCCATTTTTTTGACTCAATGTAATGTTAAAGAGGGTTCGCAATATATTCATCAAGGGGGAGATTGTAGAACATAGGGGGAGTTGTGTCTTAAGGGCTCTATGTCGTAGTGCTTCCCAAGGATTTAGATGATGAACATATTGCCTAGTTTTTATTGAGTTTGGAGTTGTGCTTGAGTGTTGCAAGAATTCAAGCTTTCAGAACATCTGGTTTTGTATCCGGAAGTTCTATTTTGATCGGAACATCCGGTTTTATATCCAGAACATCCGATCTAATCGGAACTTCTGATCAACCTTCAAGATTGACCATGTGTTGATTGATGAATTCGAGTTTGGTCAATTTGTCTCGTGAAAATTGTCTAGAAATCCCAGTGTGTTTGGGTAGGTGTCTCGGTGGTTCTGAGATGTTGTGCTCATGGTTGAGCTTTAGTTCTGGGATTTGGAGCTTTTGCAGTTTGGGATTAATTGCAAAGTTGAAGAGTTTGGAGTTAAAGTTTTTATCATTTGTCTTGGTAAAAAAATAATAGGATGAATTGTTTGGACTAACTTGGGTCAAGGAGAAAATCTTGTGCTTGCAACACTTTTGCTTGGTCTATTGTGTGCAGCTGTGAGTTGGGTGCGGCGATGGTTCAGCCCACTAGTGCAGAACCTCCTTATAGATGAAAACTTATTAGTGGTGTGCCCCTAAAAGCCACGCCACTGGTATCTGCTCAGATTATCAGCGGTGTGACCAAATCATCCCACGCCACTAATAACACATTACTAGTGGCGTGCTGGCCAAAGGGCACGCCACTAGTATGTGAGACCCAACAGTCAGACCCAGCATAAGTTACTAGTGGCGTGCAGGCGAACGGGCACGCCACTAGTATTTGGATTACTAGTGGCGTGCCCATATAAGAACACGCCACTAGTAACTGGACCATTCTGTTAAAAAAAAGCTGGACCGCTTACTAGTGGCGTGCCCATATACGCACACGCCACTAGTAACTTGGTTACTAGTGGCGTGCCCATATATGCACACGCCACTAGTAATCTCTGCATCATTTAAATATCGATAACTTTGATTTATAAGTCCAAAGTAAGTGATTCTTTTTTTAAAATTTGTAAAATAAATAGATGTATCTAATGGAATAAATATTATTTTTTGCTGAACATATTTAGATTTTATAAAAAATAAAATATCTATAATATGCAAGTAATATATGTTCTAGTAACCTAAAATCTATTTAAAAAATTTAAAAATCTTTTTTAATGAACATTAACATATGTTCTAATATGCTGAAAATTTTCACCGAGAAAAGACATCCGTAGTAGCTTGTATGGTGGCTTGTAGAAAAAAAAAGGGGCAAAAAAAGGCATTTAGAGCACTCAACCTTTTTTTGCACAGATCACGAAAGATTTCGTTTCGTGGTGAAGTTTGTAGGCAATCATAACAGTTGTTGATATTCATCATCAAAAAATTTCAGAATTTTTATTTTTGGTCCTATTTTTTATTTTACTAAACAAATAAAAACAAATAAAGAAATGAAGAGACAAAAATGAAAATTACAAAACAAGGGAGGATGTGGTTCGAACCCAAAACCTCGTGTGACTCTCCTGCCCATTCGAACCAGTGCACTACGTAGTGATTATAGTTTATAGTGCCACCTGGACGTTTTTATATAGAAATAGGTTTGTTATTTCACTAATAGCCGAATACACAACCCGTTCCAATCGTTTATCACGCGTTGCCCTAGCCACGCGTTGCCCTAGCCACTTTGCAATCCTCTCCCGATCCGCCGCCGCCGCCCTCTCCCCCATCTCTCTCTCTCGATTCGTCGTTGTCACCCAACCTCACCTTCTCTCCCTTGGCCGGCAGTCGTGCGGCGGCTCCGGGATCCGCGACGTGGGGTCGTGGGGACGCGCGACTGAAGCGGCCGGTCCCGGATCCGCGCGGTTGAGGAAGGTCTCGAGCTCCATGCGCACTGCCCGCGCATTGGCCCACTCCGTCGCCCGCACCTCGCTCTCTAGTGCCTCAGGGAACGCCGTCCCCCGTGCCTCGCTCGCCGGTGCTGGCTCACTCCAACGCCCCTGGTGGCGGCTTCCCCTGCTCCTCTGGCATATGTAGGTAAGCATCGGCCGTTCCTCTCCTCTGCTCTCTCATGCTCTCCCCTTCATCCTCTTCTCCCTCACCTCCTAGGTCCAGGCCGTCGGAGGAACCGCGTCACGATGGAGAAACGGCTTCACCACTGGCAGAGGTGCACCATGCGGGTGGTTTCGGCCACGCCGTCCAGTGGCCGCGCCGTGCAGGAGGGGCGCCGTTTGGGTGGTGTCGTGCTGGAGCCGCGCCGTGTGGGAGGGGCGTCGTTCGGGGTGGTGCCATGCTGGAGCCGCGCCGTGTGGGTGGGGTGCCGTTCGAGTGGTGTCGTGCTGGAGCCACGCCGTGCAAGACGGCCGCCGTCCAGGTGGTGCTTTGCACTCCTGAAGCCGAGCCGTGTGGGAGACGCCGTCCGCGCCGCCGTCCACCGAGTACCGCCGCCGCCGTCCACCGAGTACAGCTGCCGCCGTCAACAGATGATTTGTAGATGATTTGAAAACTAATGAGATTTTTATACGTAATTATGTCACCGGCTGGGTTAAAGCGCAGCCTATTTTTTTGTTTTCCGAAATTATTACTAGCAGCGTGTGTAATAAAGTGCTCGTCACTAGTTCTTGTGGTTATTAGTGACGTGTAGAAGGATAAGAACGCCACTGGTATCCCTGTTACCAGTGGCGTGCACTCGGCACACCACTGATAACTCATTACCACCGGCGTGATACTAGTGGCGTGTGCCTAGCACGCCACTAATGTGCTTATCGCCACGCCACTAATAGGGGTATTCTGCACTAGTGGCCATATGGACCGGCATGATAGCTTGGAGGGCTGAGATGCGGTCAAGGAGATGGCGACGACATCGTGCGTCTTAAAAGCATGTACGCGGAGGACAAGGAAGCGGTTGGAGCCAAGTTGTGAAGACCAAGTTGAGTCTCGGGGGTGTTTTGGGAAAAGCACCAAATCCACCAAGAAGCTTTTCAAGAAACCACGGCGGAGGCACCCGAGGAAGCGGTTTAGGGATTGCTTAGGGTGGAAGGAAAATCGGATAGTAGCTAAGCTAGCTAGATGCTTTGTGATGTGTGCTAGTTAGGTTAGGCCCATAGGGCATTAAGGCCCAAGTGGTGAGGGGGTTTGTCCCTCCCACTATAAATAGGTGTCAAGGGGGTGCTTACCTCTTTGAGCCCCTTGTTATCACTTTGTAAACCCTAGGAGAGGGTGAGCTGCACTAGAGAGTGCTTTGGCCTACTCATGAGAGGTCTTTGAAATAGCAGAAAATCCACAAAAATGCAATACAAAAAGATTTTCCTCATTCCTTTGTGTTCTTGAGTTATCTCCTTCATTAGCTCTTTTGATTTTTGTTTTCTTGCCTTCTTTATGGTTTGATTCATGGTATGGCAAGTAAGTGATGGGGAGATCATCTCTAGACTGATTCCATCCAAGCATATCCAAGGATCAACCCTTTTCCTTCTTGATTTTGAGTTTTCTTGAAGAAAAAGGCAAGAAATGGGGTTTTGTGATTGAGTCGTGAAGAGGTTTTGATTCCGTGATTTAGGGCTTGGAATAGGTTGCTGGAACATGTGAGATGATACCATATTGATTTGAGATCAAGATTCCTCACGAGTTTCCTTTCCCTTCAAAAATTCCTCTTTTCCTCATTTCTAGAGCTGATTGAAGAAAAAGGGTAAAAGGTCTTGATTTGAGAAGTTTTTATGGAGATCAACAGTTGATCTAGATTCACAAGACCTTCCTACACCTCTCTGCAAATTTTGGTTTGATTTGATTGGGTAGATTCTGAATTAGCCAAAAAGTTGGATCAAAATCTCAGTTCTGGAACCTGACTGATCTTCTGCTGAATTCTTCAAATTCTTCAGTTTCTTCAGAAATCTCGGAGTGTCTGATTCTTCAATCTTGGAACCTCCAAGATTCACTACTATTTTTCTTGCTGAGTTCTTCAGTTTCTTCAGAAATCTCGGAGTGTCCGATTCTTCAATCTCGGAACTTCCGAGATTCGCTTATGTTTTTGCTTGCTGAGTTCTTCAGTTTCTTCATAAATCTCAGAGTGTCCGATTCTTCAATCCCGGAACTTCCAAGATTTGCTACTGTTCTTGTCTGCTGATTTTCTTCAGAAATCCCGGAGAGTCCGGAAAAATTCCCGGAACTTCTGAGATTCGCTACTGTTCTTGTTTGCTGATTTTCTTCAGAAATCTCGGAATCACCAGAAAAATTCCTGGTACTTCCGGAATTCTCTGTTTCTTCAGGCTAGGTAGCTTCACTATTTGGGCCATAACTTTTGCATCCGAATTCGGAATTTGGTGATCTTGGACTCATTTCGAAGCTATCGACGTGCTCCACACCACCAAGGCCATTTTGGGGTGTTTCCACTGCATCTTCACTCTGAACATACTAGTCTTTTAATATGGCTATGTATGTGAAGAATTTGTGAAAGAAATTTGAATTCGACATTCACCCCGCTCTGTCAGAAGCCACCGATCCAACAGGTGCCATGCATGCGGTGCATGTCGCGACTCGTACGGTGCTCGCCGGCCTTGTCCTATGGGTGCAGTGCACGCGGAGCGCGCCGAGGTGCGCATGGTGCCTGCCGGCTTTGTCCCGTGGGTGTCGTGGGCGCGAAGGGCGTCGAGGTCGCACGATGCCTGCTGGCCTTGTCCCGTGGGTGCCATGCACGCGGAGCGCATCAAGGCGCATACGGTGCCCGCCGGCTGGGTCCCGTGGGCGCTGTGCGCGCGGAGCGTGTCGGGGCTCGTACGGTGCTCACCGACTTGGTCCCGTGCGCGCAGTGCGCGCTGCGCATGTTGGGGCTCATACGGTGCTCGTCGGCTTGGTCCCGTGGGGGCCGTGCGTGCGGAGTGCATCGAGGCGCATTACGGTGCCCACCGGCTTGGTCCCGTGGGCGCCGTGCGCGTGAACCAGGTCGGGGCGCGTACGGTGCCGGCCGGCTTTGTCCCATGGGTGCCGTGCACGCGGAGTGCGCCGAGGCGGCATGGTGCCTGCCGGTTTTGTCCCGTGGGTGTCGTGGGCGTGAAGGGCGTCGAAGTCACGCGATGCCCGCCGGCCTTGTCCCGTGGGTGCCGTGCACGCGGAGCGCGTCGAGGCACATACGGTGCCCACCGGCTTGGTCCTGTGGGCGCCGTGCGCGTCGAGCATGTCGGGGCTCGTACGGTGCTCGCCAGCATGGTCCTGTGGGCGCCGTGCGCGTGGAGCATGTCGGGGCACGTATGGTGCCCTCCGGCTTTGTCTCGTGGGTGCCGTGCGAGCGGAGCGCGCCGATGCGCACATGGTGCCTGCAGGCTTTGTCCCGTGGGTGTCGTGGGTGCGAAGGACGTCGAGGTCGCGCGATGCCTGCCGGCTTTGTCCCGTGGGTGTCGTGGGCACGAAGGGCGTCGAGGTCGCGCGATGCCCGTCGGCCTTGTCCCATGGGCGCCGTGCACGCGGAGCGCGTCGCGGCGCATACGGTGCCCGCCGACTTGGTCCCGTGGGCGCCGTGCGTGCGGAGCATGCCAGGGCTCGTACGGTGCTCGCCGACTTGGTCCCGTGGGCGCCGTGCGTGCTGAGCATGTCGGGGCTCGTACGGTGCTCGTCGGCTTGGTCTCGTGGGGGCCGTGCATGTGCATCGAGGCACATAAGGTGCGCGTCAGCTTGATCCCATGGGCGTCGTGCGTGCGGAGCATGTCGGGGCATGTACGGTGCCCGCCGGCTTTGTCCCATGGGTGCCATGCATGCGGAGCGCACCGAGGCGCCATGGTGCCTACCGGTTTTGTCCCGTGGGTGTCGTGGGCGCAAAGGGCGTCGAAGTCACACGATGCCTGCCAGCTTTGTCCCGTGGGTGCCGTGCATGCGGAGCGCGTCGAGGTGCATACAGTGCCCGCCGGCTTGGTCTCATGGGCGCCGTCGTGCGCGAAGCATTTCGGGGCTCGTACGGTGCTCGCCGACTTGGTCCCGTGGGCGCCGTGTGCGTGGGGCATGTTGGGGCGCGTATGGTGCCCGCCGGCTTTGTCCCGTGGGTGCCGTGCGCGCGGAGCGCGCCGAGGCATGCATGGTGCCTGCCGGCTTTGTCTCATGGATGTCGTGGGTGCGAAGGGTGTCGAATTTGCGTGATGCCCGCCGGCCTTGTCCCGTGGGTGCCGTGCACGCGGAGCACGTCGAGGAGCATACGGTGCCCGCCGGCTTGGTCCCGTGCGTGCCATGCGCGTGGAGCATGTCGGGGCTCGTACGGTGCTCGCCGACTTGGTCCCGTGGGCGCCGTGCGAGCGGAGCATGTCGGGGCGCGTACGGTGCCCTCTGGCTTTGTCTCATGGGTGCCGTGCGCGCGGAGTGCGCTGATGCACGCATGGTGCCTGCCGGCTTTGTCCCGTTGGTGTCATGGGCGCGAAGGGCGTTGAGGTCGCGCGATGCCCACCGGCTTTGTCCCGTGGGTGTCGTGGGCGCGAAGGGCGTGAAGGTCGGGCGATGCCCGCCGGCCTTGTCCTGTGGGTGCCGTGCACGCGGAGCGCGTCGAGGCGCATACGGTGCCCGCCGGCTTGGTCCCGTGGGCGCCGTGAGTGCGGAGCGTGTCGGGGCTCGTACGGTGCTCGCCGACTTGGTCCCGTGGGCGTCGTGCACGTTGAGCATGTCGGGACTCGTACGGTGCTCGTCGGCTTGGTCCCGTCGAGGCTGTGCACGCGGAGCGCATCGAGGCGCGTACGGTGCCCGCCGACTTTATCCCGTGGGTGCCGTGTGCGCGGGGCGTGTCGAACACCGGACGAAGCATTTTGACGTCGACGGCAACGCTTGCGAAGCGTGGCGATGTCGGCATGTTGACATCGGGAGAGCATGTCGATGCTGATGAGGCATGTCCGCATCGACGGAATATGCTGGCGCTAAGGAGCGTGTCGACGCCGGATGGAGTATATTCACATCGGTGGAGTATGTCGACACCGAGGAGCACATCCACACCGGCGGAGTGTGTCGGCACCAAGAAGTACATCCACACTGACGGAGTGTCGGCGTCGGACGGAGCATGTCCATGACGGCGCAGTGCCAATGTCGACGGAGCATGTCCGTGATAGCCGAGTATGTCGACGCCAAGGAGTACGTCCACACCGGCAGGGTGTCAACGTCAGACAGAGCATGTCCGTGACGGCGGAGTGCCGACGTCGAACGGAGCATGTCCGTAACGACGGAGTGCCGATGTTGGACGGAGCATGTCCGTGACGGGGGGTGCGTCGGCATCGAGGTGCATGTTGATGCTGAGGAACATGTCGACTTCGGACGGAGCATGTCCATGATGGCGGAGTGCGTCGATGCCGAGGGGCATGTTTGCGCCGGATGGAAGACGTCGATGCTGGGCTGAGTGTCAATGCCGCGCGAGGCGTGTCGACACCGTGCAAGGCATGTCGACATCAAGCGGAGTGATGACACCGGGCGCTCGGCTTTGTTTCTGGGGAGCCCCTTGTCCAGATGGTGCCGTCGCCACGAGTGGATGAGGCAAACAGATGTCAATGTTGCACCACTACTACAGAAAGGCTCATCCTGGATGGCACATAGCAGACGGTTACTACAGACCGTCTAGGATAGAAGACATTCCAGACCGGTAGGCAAACGACACCGTCTGCGATGACTTTTGTTCGGGCCCCGGTGTCCTTGAAGATATGTCATCCCAGACGGGTCATGGCCGACCCGTTTGGAAAGACTCATCGCAGACGGTTCTATGTATCACCCGTCTGCGATGTAAGCAGTTATCGTAGACGGCTTGAAACCAAATCGTCTGCGATGACACATCAGAGACGGTCATGAAAGGAACCGTCTGCGGTGTAGCAATACATCGTAGGCGGTCTTTTGCTCACCCGTCTGTGATAGGGCATTTCAAGCGGTTGAAGTGACTAAACCGTCTGGAATGACTTCTCCACCTATATAACAGACAGTCCTCCCAGGTCAATTAGAGTTTCCTAGGTCTGTCGGGCTAGTGGCGGTGGCTGAGGCGATTTGAGGCAATTTTGGGGGAGGAGAAGAAGATTGCAAGGAGATAATTGATTTGGTGTGGCAATATGTTAGTAGATTTGTATATTTAGTTAGTTTAATTGCTCTCTAACCCTAGATCTAATGCAATTATGTTCTATTAGAAGATAATTTTGGTTTAATAGATGTATAGGCATGCATGGATGGTTTATTAATTGTGGTTTAGATGTAATATATACGCATGCTTGGATGGCTCTAGCTTGGATGGTTTTGCGCATAATTGGACAAGTGAGAGAGAGCGATGAGTTTAATTTTTATTTTGAATGACATAGATAATTAATTAGTCAGCATATGTTTATATGCATGTCATAGTGCCGATAGATCGAAGATGGATATATGATGCGAACCGTGTGAGCCTTGAGTATATCAGTGACGTGAACGAATTTTTAAGAGCGGCTGGGGATGATATATCGAGTAGGAAGTTTGGTCATATGTGTTGTCCATGCTATGACTGCAAGAATGAGAAGATGTTGAAGAACACGACTCAGTTACAAGATTATTTGATCCGTAGGGGATTCGTATCTGGTTATACAAATTGGATCTATCATGGCGAACACATGGAGGGGAGCGATGAAGGAATGAGTGGCGAAGAGTTGAATCTGGAGGCTGATGTTGATTCTGACTCTGATGAAGAGGATTCCGAGATGCATACCAATGACAACGATCTCGAGCAAATGCTGCGCGATGCTGAAGGTAATGACTTTGGTGGCAGGCAATATGACAGATTTCTGGGTCTAATGGAGGACTCGGAGAGACAACTGTACCATAGTTGCAAGGCGAAATATACCCGGCTGTCAGCTATTCTGGAACTGCTCAAATTGAAGGCAAGCACAGGTTGGTCTGACAAGAACTTTACTGCGCTTTTACAACTCTTGGCAGCCATGCTTCCGACGGGAACAAGTTGCCAAAAAGCACATACAAAGCTAAGAAGATTCTCTGTCCGCTAGGAATGGATGTACAAAGAATACATGCTTGCAAAACGACTGCATCCTCTTCCGTAAAGAGTACGAGAATCTACATGTATGTCCCGTTTGTAAGACTTCCTGATACAAGAAGCGCAACAATGCTACGGACAATGACATCGAGGGCAATGAGGAGACGAACGGCATTCTGGCCAAGGTTGTATGGTATCTTCCTATCATGCGATGGCACGCAGAGGGGCGTAAAGTTGATAACTTGATTAGACACCCAGCGGACTCCATTCAGTGGAGAAACATCGATAGGAAATTTCCAAATTTTGGTGCGGATTCTAGAAATGTACGGTTCGGGATGAGTATGGATGGAATAAATCCCTTTAGTAACATGAGCAATCGTCATAGCACTTGGTCTGTGGCTCTTTGTATGTACAACCTCCCTCCTTGGTTGTGCATGAAGAGGAAGTACATCATGTTGGCCATGCTCATGGAAGGCCCGAGGCAACCCAGAAATGACATTGATACGTACCTATCTTTAATGAAGGAGGATCTAGAAACATTGTGGCACGAAGGCATGGAGACGTGAGATGCAGACAAGAGAGAGAACTTCACCCTACGAGGATTGCTATTTTGCACCATAACTGACTATCCTACGTACGATAACCTATCCAGCCAGAGTACTAAAGGAGCAACAGCCTGTGGTCAATGCATGGAAGATACGGCCAGTTTGTACCTCGAGAAATCGCGCAAAATAGTTTACATGCGGCACCGTAGGTTTTTGCGTCAAAATCATCCTTACCGCAAGTTGGTTGCTGAGTTCAACAGAACCATCGAAGAAGGATCGGCTCCACCCCATTTAACCGGGAGATAGGTATACGGAATGGTTAAAGACGTTGATGTTGTTCTTGGAAAGGGACATAAATTAATGAAGGGTTTGTGGAAAAAGAAATCAATATTATGGGTTTGTCTTACTGGAAAAAACTAGATGTTCGCCACTGTATCGACGTCATGCACGTAGAGAAGAACGTGTTTGACAACCTAATTGGCCTCTTGCTGAATATCCCTGATAAAATAAAGGACAGCGTGAAGGCACGACAAGACTATGTGAAACTGGGCATCAGGCCTGAGTTAGCTCCGATAGAAACCGACAAAGGCAGAACCTTCCTCCCTCCTGCATGTTACACACTCTCTAAAGCCGAGAAAATTGAGCTATGCCAGTGCTTGCACGATGTGAAAGTTCCAAGCGGGTACTGCACCAATATCAAGAAGCTAGTTTCAATGCAGGAATTGAAATTAATTGGCATGAAGTCTCACGATTGTCACGTTTTGATGACGCAGATACTTCTTAATGCTATTAGAGGGATTTTTCCTGGTGATGTCCGAGATACAATCACAATGCTATGTCAATTCTTCGACAGAATATCACAGAAGGCGATAAGTATACTTGAACTGGATGCTCTAGAGGCACGGCTGTGGTTGTCCTATGTCGCCTTGAGATGTACTTTCCCCCGTCATTTTTTGATATCATGCCGCACCTCATGATTCACCTAGTTAGAGAGATCAAAATGTGTGGTCCTGTGTTCCTATGAAGCACGTACCCATTCGAGAGATATATGGGAATTCTGAAGGGTTTTGTACGAAATCGCTCATGGCCTGAGGGAAGCATTGTGGAAGGTTATGCCACCGAAGAGGTCGTTGAGTTCTGTTTGGACTACATGCCGCATGTCAACCCGATAGGTCTACCTAAATCACGACACGCGGACAGGCTCCATGGTATCGGGGTCCTCGGAGCGAAATCCATCACTCCTGATCAGGACGATCATGCTCGAGCTCATTTCATGGTCTTGCAGCACATCAGCGGGTTGAAGAGTCGCCCCGCATAGCACGAACCCGACGGCAATCCCCGACAAAGAACCGAACTCGGTCACGATCGCCTAGTAGTAGCCGTGACCGTGGTCATAAGGATCACGACGATCACGACAACCACCGCAGACGTGGCAAAGCCCGCATGGACGATCCGAGTTGGGAGGATCGCCATCGCAACGACAAACACCGTGCCCACCATCGTGACAATCGCCATCACCGTCACGAACGCTATCTCAACTATTCATCAGAAGATGATGGCTTCATTCCCGGTATTATTGCCAGTTGCCCTGCGCTCTCTTCTCGACTACGAGGAGCGCGGATACCGAAGCATGTACATTCTAACAAGAACCTCGAGTACAACGGAAAAGGAGACCCGAGAGAGTTCCTCATCAGATTTATGCAAGACATCCTGACGACCGGGGGGATACTAGCTCAATGGCCAATCTCCTTCCCGTGTGCCTGGTCGAGGATGCAGCCGCCTGGATTCAGAACGTACCCGAGGGGTCCATCCATAGTTGGGCTCAGTTCCAAGACATGTTTATCAAGAGCTTCTCCACCACTAGTGACACCTCCACCATGAGGTCCGAGTTCAAACGAATACGGCAAGGAAGGGACGAAGGCCTTCGCGACTTCGTCACCAGGTTCAAAAGCAAAGTCAACATTGTCCCAGGACTTTCCTTCACTGAGGTACTCGAAACCTTCCAAGCTGCTGTCCGCGACGAAAGATGCCTGGACCACGTCTACACCGCTCAACCACGTAGCACAGCAGAACTCATGGAAATTCTTCGAGTACGAGCAAACTACGAAGACCAACGCCTTCACAACATAGAGATCAACCGAGGCCTCCACAGGTCGGATGACCACGAAAAAAGAAGACGTTCCCCAGACAATAACTCGCGACGCTCTCCCAGGGAGGGTCAGAAAGCGAAGAAAGGGAAACGGGACCCCGACGTCGTCCTAGCCGATTTTCGAGACAAAGAAACATCGGACCGCCGAGACAATCGACAACACAAGTGGAAGACAAAACCCAAGAGAAACACGGCCGGCGAACTCTTGGATAAAAATTGGATACCAGAAGAAGAGCGTACCCGACACAACTGGCGTAAATACCACCGAAGCAGGTCCCACGGCCAATCACAATGTCACGAACTCCTCAAACTACTCCAAGAAGAGAGTGGTGCTGAGGTGGCAAACAAACCCAAACCCCCGGTTCAGGACAACCAGGACAAAGAAGCCTATCCCGAGGACGAGGATATTCATGTCAACAGCGTCCGCCGATACAATGACACTCACTGGCTCACGAACAAGCCCGACTTACAACAAGTCGAGGGAATACAGATAAATCACATGTGGGGCGGTTCCGCCACGTACGACTCCAAAAGACAAGCCAAGCAAATATCCCGTGATGTTCTAGCCATCCATCCACGTCCCGGACCTTTCAAACTAAAGTGGGCAAAAACCCCCATCGTGTTCGACGATCAGGCCCGTTGTCAAATGCTTCTACGGGATTGTTCCATGATTAAAGCACAACCCAATCGGGCAAATCACGCTACCTCTTATGTTTGGAACTCGCGATAACTTCCGAACCAAAGAATGCATCTTCGAGGTCATCGACTTCAACATGGTCTACAACGCGATACTCGGACGACCTCAGCTGGTCCAGTTCATGGCAATCCCTCATTATGCATATCCTATTATGAAGACTCCTGCGGCACACGGGGTCATTACAATCAAAGGGTCAGTTCCTTCGGCTGTCGAATGCGACATGCAAAACTACGGCCTCAGTGCTCGACAAGATACCGAATAAGCCGGACAATCCTCTCCCACGACTGACAACTCGAGATGGGCCAAGTCGAAACCCAAACTATCAGTACAACCGCATAGCGAAATAAAGCGAATTCCACTCCGCGAGGATGAACTCGAGAAGACAGTCAAGATCGGGTCCACCCTCGACCCCAAATAGGAACTCGCGCTCACCACCTTCCTCCGGGCAAACCCAGATGTCTTTGCCTGGAAGACGTCTGATATGCCAGGGATTCCAAGAGAGGTGGCTGAGCACAAACTGGACATCGACCGGCAATCAAGCTGGTCAAGCAGAAACTTCGAAGGTTCAGCCTGGAGCAACACAAGGTTATTGAGACAGAAGTCAAGAAGCTCACCGACGCCAACTTCATCGAGCCAATCAAGTACCCGACATAGCTGGCCAACCCAGTACTAGCTAAGAAAGAAAATGGCCAAATGCGCATGTGCATCAATTACACGGATCTCAACAGAGCTTGCCCGAAGGATAATTTCCTGTTACCTCGGATCGACCAGATTGTGGACTCAACCTCCGGCTGCACCTACCTATGTCTACTCGATGCCTACTCCGGTTATCATCAAATCTGTATGCGAGAATCGAATGTTCCCCATACTGGTTTTATCACCCCTTACGGCACTTTCTGCTACAAAACAATGCCATTCGGACTAAAGAATGCTAGATGCACCTACCAACGGACTATGTAGACAGCCTTCGCGGCGCAAATCGGGCGCAACATGGAAGTCTACATCGACGATTTGGTGATCAAGTCAAAAGAAGCACACGATCTCTTCACCGACTTGTCAGAAACATTTGATAATCTACGGACCAACAAAATTATGCTGAACCCCGAAAAGTGCGTGTTCGGCGTCGAAGCTGGCAAGATCCTAGGTTTCATGGTTTCACACCGTGGCATTGAGGCTAACCCGAAGAAAATTGAAGCCATCCTCACTATGAAATCACTTGTCAACACGAACCAAATTCAATAGCTCGCCGGATCCATGGTTGCACTAAGCAGATTCATCTCTCGCTTAGGGGACAAGGGACTCCCCTTCTTTAAACTCCTACGCCAGCACCAAGGCTTCACATGGACAGAAGAAGCTGAGAAGGCCTTTCAAGCACTCAAAACATATCTGGCGAGTCCACCAGTATTGTTTCCTCCAGAACCCGGTGAGACCCTTCTGCTCTATATCGCCTGCGGTCCCCGAGCAATCAGTGCGGTACTCATAGTCGAACGTGAAGAAGTCGACAAAACCGAGAAAGTTCAACGACCTGTTTACTACATAAGCGAAATATTACACGGACCGAAGGAGCGGTACCCGGATGTCCAGAAGCTACTGTACACGGTGCTCCTTGCTTCCCGCAAATTAAAACACTACTTCCAGGCCCACAAGATAATTGTTCCATCCGTCTACCCACTCGGTCCCATCACCAGGAACAAAGAGAACACTGGCCGTATCGCTCAATGGGTATCTGAGTTGGGAGCATTCGACATCGAGTTCACTCCCCGCACTGCAATCAAGTCTCAGGCCCTCGCCGACTTCGTCGCTGAATGGACAGACCCGGAACCCGAACCGGCCGATAACGACTACGTAAGTAAAGTTTGGACTCTATATTTCGATGGATCTCTTACCCTCACAGGCTCAGGAGCTGGCGTCATCATCACCGCACCAACGGGGAAAACCCTCCAGTATGCCATCAAGCTACGCTTCCGGGCCAACAACAATGAAGCAGAGTACGAAGGCCTCCTCGCCGGACTTCGACTTGCCGTGGCTCTGGGTATCCGTTACCTAACCATGAAAGGTGACTCACAACTCGTCTTCTGCCAAGCCAGCAAGGACTACCAGGCCATTAATCCAACAATGGCCGCTTACTTAGCAGAAGTACAGAATTGGGAGAAAAAATTCACCGGCCTGGAATTCCAATACGCACCCCGGCGGGACAATTGCATCGCCGACGCCCTGGCTCACGTCGCCTCAAGTCGAGCATCCCCCCCAGCAGGCGTTTTTATTGAACAACTCTCCAAACCATCCGTCGAAATCTTGGTGAACGACGAGGCTACCCCCACTCCTTGCGACACTTATGAACAAGAGGGCACGTCTAAGCTCGTCGCTCCTAAAGGAATCGCCGGCGAGGTTGTCGCCCAACTCGACGAGTGCATAGATTGGAGGGAGTCGATACGTCACTACCTACTCAACCGACTCAAGCCAGACGAAGAGGAGCAAGCCGAGAAAATTTCCCGCAAGGCCATGCAGTACATAATTATCGACGACACCCTCTACAGAAAGGGCGCCCTCGGCATCCTCATGAAGTACATGTCTATTGAAGAAGGCAAGCGGCTACTCGAGGAAATCCACAATGGCCTATGCGGCGCTCACTCCGTGTACCGTACACTAGTCGGCAAGACGTTTCGACAAGGGTTTTACTGGCCGACTGCACTACACAACGCGGCCGACTTGGTCCAAAGATGCGAGGCCTGTCAGTTCCATAGACGACAAACACACCAGCCCACCCAAGCTCTTCAAACAATAGCACTATCGTGGCCTCTTCTTGGGCCCTTTCTAGTCGAGCGCGGCGGTCATAAGTTCCTCATAGTCGCCATCGACACATTCACGAAATAGATCGAGGCAGAATCACTCTCCACCACAACGACGGCAGCAGCACAAAAATTCATGCAATGGCACATCGTTACCCACTTTGGAGTACCTAGCCAGATAATTACCAACAACGGACCACAATTCGCAGCCGCCGACTTCATCGCCTACTGTGAATCTTATGGCGCCAAGGTCTGTTACACCTCAGTAGCCCATCCCCGGAGCGATGGCCAAGTCGAACACGCCAACGGCCTCATACTCGATGGCATCAAGAAACGTGTATACGACATACTACAATGTCACGCCAAGTCTTGGGTGACCGAGTTGCCCAACGTCCTCTGGGCACTTCGGACCATAGCCAGCCGAGCCACCAGAGCAACCCCATTTTCCCTTGTCTACGGGGCAGAGGCGGTCCTCCCGTGCGAAATCTGGCTAAAGTCCCCCCGTGTGGAACAACATTCCGAAGACAAAGCAGTAGACCAGCGAGTCAACGATCTCAACTTCCTTGAGGAAATACGGCACTGTGCATACCTACGGGCAGCCAAATATCAACAGGACTTATGCCGATACCACGAGCGCAACGTCAAGCATCGACACCTGGAAGTTGGTGATCTCGTCGTACGGCTGGTCCAGTCAACCGAACACAGGAATAAATTATCTCCCAAGTGCGAAGGACCCTACACCATCGTCACCAACCCACGACCAAGCACTTTTAAACTCACTGAGAACGGCTCCGTTCTACGCAACATATGGAACATTGATCAACTTTCCAAGTACTATGTCTAAAAGCTTCCCGGGAGCTCTAACTCGGATGACTCAACCGTTTTACCCTGTAACTCTACGGAAGAAGTATCTATACTTATAGCCTTTCGGCTTCCATCACATTATTGCTTTACAAAGGTACTTAAACGCCTCTCACACGCTTTGCCAACAGCTCGGGGGCTGGCACATACATGATTCTACACCTCGTTTCACCCCCCAACGGCACACAAGCGTTAGACAGCTCAGGGTACGGCACGAACACGAGTTCACGACTCGTTCCGCCTCCTAGAGTTTGGTCGCCGTATAACCGCCTCGTATGCACTCGGGGGCTAGCACGTACACGGGTTCGCGCCCCATTTCACCGCCCCGGGTCCGGTCAGCTGTCCATACGCCTCGCCACGACATCAAGGGGCTAGCTCCCCCATGGGTTCCTCAACTCCAAGTTGTTCCCCCGAATCGGGCACACAGGCATCACGCCCAGCATCCGCCCAGGGGCTAGGTAGGTCACGAGTTCCACAACTCAATTCTCCGCCCCGGGTACGCCGGCATCAGCGCCTTGCATCTATGCAAAGAATGGTGAGTAAACCGACGTTCCTTAACTCGGGTCGCCTCTTCAATGTAACGGCGGACAGCTACCTTGCACTTGCACGGGACCAGGTACGGCACGAGTTCCTCAATTCGTTTCGCCTCCCCGTCTATGGCAACCTACCCCGAGGCCCAATTACAAACCTACTCACGTAGTAAAGCTACCACAGCGAAGGTTTTCAGACTGTTCATCCGAGTTCCTGCTAACTCGCACAAACAATCGAGGGCTACTACAACGAAGTTTTTTCAGACTGTTCATTCGAGTTCCTGCTAACTCACCCAAACAGTCGAGGGCTACTACAGCGAAGTTTTTTCAGACTGTTCATCCGAGTTCCTGCTAACTCGCACAAACAGTCAAGGGCTACTACAACGATGTTTTTTCAGACTGTTCATCCGAGTTCCTGCTAACTCGCACAAATGGTCGAGGGCTACTACAGCGAAGTTTTTTCAGACTGTTCATTCGAGTTCCTGCTAACTCGCACAAACAGTCGAGGGCTACGACAGCGAAGTTTTTCAGACTGTTCATCCGAGTTCCTGCTAAACTCGTACAAAACAGTCGAGGGCTACCACAACGAAGTTTTTCAGACTGTTCATCCGAGTTCCTGCTAACTCGCACAAACAATCGAAGGCTACTACAGCGAAGTTTTTTTAGACTGTTCATCCGAGTTCCTACTAACTCGCACAAACAGTCGAGGGCTACTACAGTGAAGTTTTTTCAGACTTTTCATCCGAATTCCTGCTAACTCGCACAAACGGTCAAGGGCTACCACAGCGAAGTTTTTTCATACTGTTCATCCGAGTTCCTGCTAAACTCGCACAAAACGGTTGAGGGCTACCACAGTGAAGTTTTTCGGACTGTTCATCTGAGTTCCTGCTAACTCGCACAAACAATCGAGGGCTACTACAGCAAAGTTTTTCAGACTGTTCATCCGAGTTCCTACTAACTCGCACAAATGGTCGAGGGCTACTACATCGAAGTTTTTTCAGACTGTTCATCCGAGTTCCTGCTAACTCGCACAAACAGTCGAGGGCTAACACAGCGAAGTTTTTTCAGACTGTTCATCTGAGTTCCTGCTAAACTCACACAAAACAGTCGAGGGCTACCACAGCGAAGTCTTTTCAGACTGTTCAGCGGAGTTCCTGCTAACTTGCACAAACAATCAAGGGCTACCATAGCGAAGCTTTTTCAGACTGTTCATCCGAGTTCCTGCTAACTCGCACAAACGGTCGAGGGCTAGCACAGCGAAGTTTTTTCAGACTGTTCATCCGAGTTCCTGCTAAACTCGCACAAAACCGTCGAGGGCTACCACAGCGAAGTATTTCGGACTGTTCATCTGAGTTCCTGCTAACTCGCACAAATAGTTGAGGGCTACTACAACGAAGTTTTTTCAGACTGTTCATCTGAGTTCCTGCTAACTCGCACAAACAGTCGAGGGCTACTACAGTAAAGTTTTTTCAAACTGTTCATCCGAGTTCCTGCTAACTCGCACAAATGGTCGAGGGCTACTACAGCGAAGTTTTTTCAGACTGTTCATCCGAGTTCCTGCTAACTCGCACAAACAGTCGAGGGCTACCACAGCGAAGTTTTTTTAGACTGTTCATCCGAGTTCCTGCTAAATTCGCACAAAACAGTCGAGGGCTACCACAGTGAAGTTTTTTCAGACTATTCATCCGAGTTCCTGCTAACTCGCACAAACAGTCGAGGGCTACCATAGCAAAGTTTTTTCAGACTGTTCATCCGAGTTCCTGCTAAACTCGCACAAACAGCCGAGGGCTACTACAATGAAGTTTTTTCAGACTGTTCATCCGAGTTCCTGCTAACTCGCACAAACAGTCGAGGGCTATTACAGTGAAGTTTTTCAGAAGTCTCATCCGAGTTCCTGCCACAACAAAGTTTTTTTAGACTGCTCATTCGAGTTCCTGCTAACTCGCACGAACAGTCGAGGGCTCGGAGTTACATCCACAGTACATCAGACAACCTTATGACAATACAACCACCTAGATAAACAAAGGAGTTTTTCGCATCAACCATAAGACGACAAACCATGGCAAGATTCAGATTGCATAAAGTTTCCACAGCACAAAAACAAAAAAAGTACAACTAAAGGAAGGCACATCTAGTCCCCCTTCTCAATGGTATCACTGCTTTTGGACATATACTCGCCAGCGCTGTCTGTGGGGGTAGTAGGTGCGTCCTCCATTGCCTCGAACCCGGCTTCGCCGATGAACCTCTCCACCGACGTGCGCCAGTCATCGACCCGAGTATCTTTCGCCTCGGGTTGCGGTGGCACGAACTCGCTGATCTCCCGCTCCAGCAAGTCCGCAGGAAGCTCAGGCGCCAAGTCCTTAGCCAGCGCCAGTGCGTTGGATATGGCCGCGGTAGCCATACCTTTCGCCCGTGCGACCGCATCCTCCTTGACAAAGGAGAAGAAGTCACCCAGACAGGCTTGGTACTTGGCCATGGCCTTCGGCAAGTCGTCCGGAATTAACTTCGACAAGTCAGGACGGCGACCAAACTTCAGATTCGCCATGACTCGGTCAAGTAGGGCGCACGCCTCCGCAGCAACTCGAGTCTGAAACTGCAACTGTCCGCAGATGGATTTGGCCTCCTTCTTCGCTCCCTCGAGCTCATGACTGACGAGCTGGTGAAGGTCAGTCGCCGACTTGGCCGCCGTGGCAGCCGTCTCCGCACGGATCGAAACCGCAACAAGCTGCTCCCTCACCTCGACGTTGACCATTCGCAACGACTCGAGCTCTCCGACCTGCCCGGCCTGAGCTTCAGCCTCCTCAGCTCGACGAGTCGCCGCCGACAACTGGAGCTCCAGCTCAGTCTTCACCGCTCTCAGCCGCGAGGCCTCCTCCTCGCTCTTGAAGACCCGACTGATCAGCGCTCCTTCCTTGGCAGCCGCCGCGGAATACGCGCGCTATCACAGAACACGAAATAGGACTAAAGCATCTGAAAGGCGCTACAACAAACCAAAGGCCCAGGAAAACATCGCTCACCTTCATCCACGTCAGGGCGTAGTCGATGTACGTCCGGTACTCGTTGCGACGCAGCGGCTGTCTCAACTCGCCGTCGTCGACTTCTGGGATGGCCTCCGGACCGGCGAGACTGGGTTCCCTCACGCCAGCAGCAGAAGCCACTAGGTCCCGAGGCACACCCACCGGAGGGACTCCGCTGGAGGACCCGGCGCCTCCCCCCGGAAGTCCCTCGACATCGACAACCTCCACCTCCGGGGCCACCTCGAGTTCCCGACGTTCAGAAAGGGAATGCGACGATGACACAGCCGAGACAGGCACGATGCTAAAAAACCAGGACTTCAAGAGTCAAGCAAAAGGCAAAGGAAATCGGGACAACAGACAAGGAAGAAGCTTACCTTGAGCTAGGCAAGGCCGCCTTCTTCGCCGGTCCTAGAGAAGTCGTGGAGCTCGCAGGCCACTCGAAGGTGTACCGCTGCCCAAAGGGGGAATCCAAATATCAAAGAACTCACAAAAGGACAAGTCGACGCCCGACTTCGCAAAATATAGCTTACCGGAGCAGCACGACCTCATCCACTTGACGCCGTGGTCAACTTCTTGCCCTTGGACGGAGGGGGCTTCCACAGTCGGACCGCCCCTAGGTGCGTCGACTCTTCCACGAAGACGTCAGCGCCTTCCCACGGGCCGACCCCCCTGAAGGGGCGCGTCGTGCGAGCCAAGAAAAACTAATATCATTATGATCAACCACCCGAAGACTGAAAGAACACAGGAAGGAAACGCTCACCGAGATGATCACGGCTCGAGTCGTTTCCTCCCGATAAGCAAGAGATTCAATCTCCGAATGAACCCGGGACTCCCAACGTGAAACCTGGGCGCCATCCTCACCCCACTCGGCCTTGAAAAGGTCGTTAACTCTGCTCTGGACCTCCGCTGATCAGAGGAGCACAAAGTCACAAAAGGAAGAAGCTACAAATAACAGCTCGAGTTGCCAAAGATAAGGAACAGAGAAACACACCGTCGTTAGCCAACAAAAGGCCGACTTCATCCGACCACCCGGGTAGTCCTCGAGCTCCCAGCGGTGCAATTCAGCGAGTGATGAAGTCGCCGACCACATGTACCGCTGTCAAGCCTTCCGGACGAAGCTCGTAGATGCGATCCTTCATGGCCCGGGATCTCCGCGTAAGTCGGGGACGATCCTTTGCACCGCGACATTGGGTCATGTGTCGACCGATTGTAGAAATCCCAGTTGGAAGTCCACTTCCCCCACAAGTCCTTGGGGAGAATGGCCGGGTTCGGTCCGTCGGAGCTCGAAAAGCCACCGACTCGGGCAGCTCTCCCTCGCACACTAGGCGCGAAAGGTCCTCTGGGGAGACGCGTGAGGTGGGCAGTCCGGCTAATCCTGGACCGGAACTAACGATAGCCGATGGCACCACCAACGCAGCCGTCTCCGGAACCTCCGTCGCCAGAGCCTTGCCGCGGGCCGGATCCCTGGACACCATGGCAGCAGACGAAGCTAGCGCCGCCCGCAGGTACTTTGACGGCCCCCTCAATAGGCCCCTCCGCGGCCAGTCTTGACTCCTCCGAAGACATGGGAACGGAGAAACGACGGCACGCAGTGTGAAAGCTCAGAGCGAAAGCAAAAGGAAGATGAAAAGGCAGAGCACGGAGTGAATGTGAATGGAAAACGAAAAGTAGAAGAAAGTATTAATTTATGGCCTCCTGCCATGACATTTAAAGCGCACCACCCCTAAAAAACCGCAACCACCCTGACACTTCGGTGCACTACGCCTGGAAAATCGTGACCGTTCCGAGGTATGGCCAAGTTCACTCTGACAACACGCAAAGTAGGATCCTGACATCACTATCCGTGAATTCCGCTGGACAGCTTCAAACTACGAAGACGAACTAAGCTTGCCGAGGTCTACAACTCGGGAAGGCCGAAGATAATATTCCGAGTATAGCAAACTCGACACCTCTTGACCGACTGAGTCGCAGGACCACTGCAACTCGAGTTGGCCTGAACCTGTCTCGACTTCATCACGCATAATGATGGGGGGCTTGAAGATGGGTAGTACTACCACCGTGTGCTCGTAGCCAGGCCCACGAGTTCATCAATGGGCCTCTAGGAAGAGGCTGTGGCCTGAAGGCCCAATCCAAAGGAAGCGTAGGCCTCTAGTCAGTGAATCCTTATCACGATAGGAAAGCAACACTTGACACGTCACTAGGAAGAAGTCCAACTCGTGTACTACGAGGACTCAGGATATGGCAACGAGAAGGAGTCCGACTCGTGGACTACGAGGACTCGATACAAGGTTACCGCCCAGTTCCGCCTATATAAAGGGCACAAACCCCTCCAAGAGGGGACAAGTTGAATTAGATCGAGAAGCCCTAGTCATCTAGTCGCCTTCGAGATCTATAGCCTTAGCATACAACTCGCCGGGTTCCCTACCCGTCGGGTTCCCCTTGTAAACCGATCTCGCCGACTTCCCTGCTCGTCGAGTTCTCTTTGTAATCGTCTGTACACCAGACTGCATATCAATTCCATCAAGAGCAGGACGTAGGGCTATTACCCATCTCAGGGGCCCGAACCTAGGTAAATCTGTGTCCGGAGCTCGAGTTGATCTGATTCACAGCCCCGCTACCGTATAAATATGTGTTGTACGGGTACGATCACTGGTACCTCCATATACCATACATCGACATATTTAGCACAAAAGAAAATAACATACTTGGAAGGTGTATTACTACACATCCACACCATAATTGACACCGTATCAGCCGTACTTGAAAGAAAGGAAATTAGAAACATCGTAACGTGACAATGATCAATGATCGAGTAACATATATTAATCCGATCACTTGACAATATATTTGATCGAACGTAGTAAATCTTGTGATATTACAACACTCTGATCGGATGAAAGAAAAATCCGGTAAAATATATATTTATGCAACTTGTAAATGGTTTAGTAGCGCAAAACACATGCGTGATCGAGCACGCATATTCTAGCCTTGAATTACCATCTTGCACTGCCTAAACCCTGTTTAAAAATGTGTTATATTTTTCCTAAAATTAGTTTGTGAAAATCGAAATGTTTCTTACTTTCTCCCTCCGTTCGCAAAAAGTACACGTACTGCGTAAGAGCCATCATCCATCCATCGAAGAGAAACATATATATGAAAATAAAGATTGTTCAGAGAGCGTGGAATCCAATAACCGAAGACAACGCACTAGTTAGCCGATTGTGTCAACAAGGAAGAAATTCAGGCGCGTCGATTCATGCGCGAGTAGACCTAATACAACTACGTGGTAATCTCTTATTTTCATCGGTCACTAAAGTCATCGAACATTTACTTGGTCAGAATTTCTCTACGAAGTGGTGACGTGCAGGAGGCCACGACATTGCAAAGCATGCATGCATGCGTGCCTAACCAAGAGGAGAGCCGGCACAAAGCTACGACGTCCATCAAGTTTTTTTAATTAACAGAGAGCTTTTCATCTCTCGACTTCTGCATCGAATAAATGTACATAACCTCAAAAGTTTACAAGATTAAAGTGTTGTGTCTACTGACACTAAAAAAGACAGATTACATACCAAATTAACATGATGATATTAAGTACTATTAATCTATTACATAATCGATCGCTATCCATATGGCGATATAAATTCCCTGACAATTGCCGTCATGCTAACACAGCCCGCCATCATCTACTCAGCTAAGTTCAATACAAAACCTAACTATCTAAGAAAAAGAGACGTTGTTTAGGAGACATGACGCATGATATCTGTTCATATCGCTCCGATTGCAATCCTAGAAACAGCAAAGAATGCGCTATGCAGCGCAAGCGGCGTGCAAAGAGAACGAGTGGGAGGTGGCATGTAAATGAAAATATATTTACGTGGGAGGGCAAACGTGTCGTAAGTGAAAAATTGAATGCGACATAATCCAGTCTTAGCGGCATAAAACGATTAGTCTGTCTTAGGCTCTTATCTATGGTAAACGCCATATTTCCTTCACATGCGTGTATGTTTTTTAGATAATAGAGGTTTTTGCACCGAAGGTACACACAATCAACAATCGTCATTATCACAAAGTGTGGAAATTAAAGAACCGAAACAAATCAGTTTTACCCTCGAATCAACAAAGGTCCCAACACACAGAATAACAAACGAAATGAAGTTCACGACACATGTAGCTGACCATCACAAAGCCGTCTACTAGACAACCGCCACCCATGGGAAAAGAAAAACTCGGTTACCGCTGCGTCTAATTATTTGCTCCCCCTTCCCCGTAAGATGCATGTATATTGTATGCAACCACTATATATATATATACCGTCGCATCATGGATTTACAACCGTCAGCATCAAACTTATATTAAATTACCAGATCCTTATGCAACATTTCTTCTATTTTCAAACAAGGGCACAGCTGTACCCCAGGCTTTGCTTTATCAAGGGAAGCAAAGACACCAGAGTAGCATATATATAACATAGTCTCACAACAACTCGTGTTGCCAATTATTCAAAAGGTTGAACTACATTCAGGGCTCACAGACAAGCACTAGCATAACATATGCTCGATTTATTGCATAGTTTGTAACATAGCTAGAAACTAAAGCAAGTCATTTGCACAGTCCAAATACAGATCTTCCATGCAATCAACAAGGCTTGATTTAGTAGTGGTTGTTCTCCCAGAATTGAGCCTGGAGCCAGTCTATTGTCTTCTTGTCCACCTGAAAGGCCTTTGCCAAAACATCATCTGAGATTGGCGGCTTTGACCCAAACACAGCGTTGGCAATGGTGATAGTCCCAGGGTTTTGGCTGCTAAGTCCAGCAATTGCAACCGCGGGCTTGTAGGGGTTGGGGTTGAATTGGAAGTGGATGAGTCCTTCTGGGAAAACGAACACGTCACCCTTGTTGAGCAGCTTGGAGAAAAGCTTGTTAGGGTTGGACGTGACGAAGCCTACATAAAGTGTCCCTTCAAGCACGGTGAGGATCTCAGTGGCACGCGGGTGAGTATGTGGTGGGTTCTCGCCCAACGGCGCATAGTCGATTCGCGCCAGGGAGATGCCCAGTGTGTTGAGGCCAGGAATCCGCATGACATTGATCAAGGTGACGTTAGACCCAACCTTGCTCTCTTTCGTGTCTCTTGGCATGTCAAGTTTGGCTGCCAGGAAGAAGTCCTCGGCTTTCACGTCCTCTGGGTCTTTGCAGACAAATCCATTAACAAGAACTGCGTACGAAAGGTAACATGTACAACATCTGAGTCAAAATGATATCAATAATTCTTGACATATATAAGTGTATCCTAATTTTACCCGTAAATATTGCTTGTATGAAAACTAAGTGATTGATCTCAACAGTGCTGCAAGTACATACCATGTGAGCTGTTGTCTGCGACGCAGAAGTCTTGGAGAGGACTGGGATCCGAAGCGATGGCCTGCCATGAGACCAACGCAAGAAGAGCAGCGAGAAGGAAGTAGGAAGAGGAGGCCATTAGGGTTTTTGCAGAAATCTTCTACTGTTTCTCAAGTAGGTTCTTGTACGTGTTTGCGATGTTCTTGTGTGCTTTGGCCTTGGAGAGGATGGATGAGTATTTATAGCAGCAGAAAGAGTTGGTGATGTTGTGAACTAGTCAAGAAGATTTGTATGGCGGGATAGAAAGGGTCATTAATTTAATTGAGCAGGTAGGGTGTGCTGACTAATAGCAATATGTTATCTGGAATCGATCAACTTTAGGAAGGTTCCTCATGGTTTTCCTTTTAATTTGTGTACGGGGACAGGCCTGGGGCAGCCGGCCCAGGCCCAGGCCCATGAGCCCATATAAATCTTTCTTGTTTAAGAAATATTGGGCTGAGTAATTTTTTGTTAAGATAGTGACCAGGTACGCAAAAGTGATCTAATTATGATATTCCAAGATGCATGGATGCAGCATGATGGCCGGAGCGCATCGAAGAAGCTAATTAATGAGCAGATTGCGACTATGTTTCATTACCATGAGGGCATCAATGTCATTTATGACAAACATACCACAGAAAAAAATTATTTTCTTTTTGTTGGATATATGCAGTAGCGAGAGTTATCTATGCAAGACGTACTGAGTCGAACCAAATAAATAGTCAATTGCTTGCAGATGTAATACACACACCAACTAGGAGAAGAACCGGCCAGTTTAACCGCGTTCAAGGCATACGTACATTAATTAGAACACATGCTCTACAAGAGACCATTTCAATCTAGTGCTGGGCCTTCTTAGTTGACTCGTTCATGCATAAACTCAGCTACATGCAGTCGCAGCAGGCAAGCTATATATATCCATACATCCTCCCAACATGGCCAAAGCATCAGCGCTGCATAGATACTAAACACATACGGCTAGCTAATAGATAGACAGCATCGGTGGAAGAGAAAATGGCCTCGGTCAAACCATGAATGCACTAAGAAATATCATATTATCTCCCTTTTGCACCTAATACAACTATATATGTCTATATGTGGTGGCAATCTTATATTGCCATCTCATCGATCACTAATGTTATCTACTCGGTCAAAATTTTGCTGTGAGTGGTTACATGCAGGAGGCCACGATTGCAATACATGCGCAGCATGCATGAGAAGAGCTGGCACAAGTCTATGACGACTTGGCACTTCTCTTGTGAGTTAGTACAATAACTTACCTATATTTAGCTACGAAGTGCTATAAAAACGGTGATCCTAGACGTCTAACTAAGACGGTTATGATAACCCTCATCATAGACCTTTTTTTATCAAATTAGATATCACTTTGATAGATAGGTCGTTGGAGACGGTTTTTTAGAAAACCGTCTGGTGTCTCTTTTTGTATGAACCATCTATAATAAAATCGGCCTAGCTCAGACATCATAGAAGGTTTTCTTAAAAAACCATTTGTGATACACTAGCTCAAAATGGCCTAGTCAAGAGCAGTGACCCAAACCAGCCCAGCAAAGTCTGCCCAACCGACGGTATATAAGCCCTGCATACCACTAGTACAGAATGGTCTATACGAGGCGTCTTATCCGAGGCGGTTAAGTAAAAGCGCGACGAATAACACATGTCGGAAGCGGTTAGTACGAAAAACTCGCTTCCGATAACGAGCTCGGGAGCAACCGCCTCGGATAACGACCTCATCCGAGGCGGTTAGAAATAAGTAACCGCCTCCAATGTTATCCGAGGCGGTTTCTTATTTCTGATCGCCCCGGATAAGTCCAATATCCGAGGCGGTTATATATTGTCAACCGCCTCGGATAAGTCAGCACATATGAAAGGCGGTTGATGATATATAACCGCCTCCTTATAATTGATATCTGAGACGCTTGTTTGGATTTAACCGCCTCCAATATGGTTCACAGTATTAATTGTGCTGCGCGAGCAGACATACGACCATGTCTTAAATGTGGCGATATGCTGGCGATTTTTTGAGCGATTTGCTGGCGATTTTTCGGTGGAGAAGCTACATTTGGAAGAGTAGTTGGAGATAATACTTCCTTGTTGATTAGCAAAGGTTAGTATTTAGTTTTTGAATCATTTATCCAATAATTTTGTGATATTGCTTTGTTTCTTGGACATTGAGAATATTGAATTATATGATCACATTTAGATTCATGGGGATATTTGATTCATTATTGTATGTTCGAATGCGTAGCAATTATGAGTTAAGATATGCAAATTTTGGAGGAATTTTGTGGCTAAAATGGAAAAGGCAAAGAATGATGGCTTAATTTTTGTGGCTTAATTTTTATATGCAAAAAATGGTACTTTGGTTAGTTAGTAATTGAAGAGAGTCGACACGTATATATAGGTTAGTTATATTAGTCAATTAGTATGGTTAGTTAATTATATTAATTAGTTAGGTTAGTGATATTATTTTTATAATTCAGTTAGGTTAATTAGTAATTGAAGAAATGTTGAACTCATGTCACGAAGTCGATGCACTTCATATTTTTAACTAAAATTTGAACTTTCCATATGCATGGCTTAGATGGATCGATCGTGGATGTATGGAGCTCGCAACACAGAGGCATACAGAGATGGAGTGAGAGCATTTATGGCAGCTGCCGAGGCGGACATGTTGAGAGAGGGTAGAGCTGACACATATTGTCCATGCGTAGACTGTGGTAACGTAAGGATTTTTGAGCTCCATCATATTGAGTACCACATCTTCAAGAGAGGTTTTACGGAAGGGTATTCAACTTGGACCAAGCACGGTGAAGATCAAGCCGTAGTATCAGATGATGATATTTTTGCCGATGAAGAAGCAACCGATATGCCCTTTGATATCGGTTGTGATTTAGACCATGAGATGTCCGATGATCCCAACTCGATGACTGAGCTAGAACAGATGTTGCATGATTTTGAAGGGCATGAAACCGAGAAAGAGTACCAACAATTCCTAGGCTTGATGGGGGCCTCGGAGAAACCGCTATTCGCAGGATGCAAGGCTAAGTTCACTCTGTTATATGCCGTGCTTGAACTATTGAAGCTGAAGGCGAGCAACAGCTGGTCCGATAAGAGCTTCAACGAGTTGTTGGGCCTCCTAGGTGACATGCTTCCGGAGGGGAATGAGTTACCTATAAACACATACAAAGCGAAGAAGGTGCTTTGTCCGTTAGGACTGGAAGTTGAAAAGATACATGCATGTCGGAACGACTGTATCCTATACCGAAAAGAGTTTGCGAAGCTACATTCATGCCCTGTGTGCAAGGCTTCTCGGTACAAGGGTAAGATTGGAGTAGAAGGAGCAGATGAATCCATCGAGGTGATGAAGGGGACTCCTGTGAAGGTTGCTTGGTACCTACCTGTAATCCCACGCCTGAAGCATTTGTTTGCAAACCTGAAGGAAGCAAAACTGTTTCGCTGGCATGCGGACGAGCGGAAGACATCCGATGGAAAGCTAAGACACCCTGCCGATGCTATCCAGTGGAGAAACTTCGATAGGAAGTATCCTCCTTTTGCTGCGGAAACCAGGAACGTAAGGTTTGCACTGAGTACGGATGGAATGAACCCATTTGGCAACATGAGCAGCCGACACAGCACCTGGCCCGTACTTCTCAGTATGTACAACCTACCTCCCTGGTTTTGTATGAAAAGGAAGTACATTGTGATGTCCATACTTATCGAAGGGCCTAAGAAACCTGGAAACGACATCGACGTATATTTCCAACTGTTGATGGATGATCTACAAACACTGTGGAACACAGGAGTGCAGGTATGGGATGCGGACAAAAGACAATACTTCACTCCGCGGGCCATGCTGTTCTGCACGATCCAAGACTTTCCCGCTCTCGGCAACACCTCCGGTCAGACGGTGAAAGGACACAAAGGTTGTGTCATATGCATGGAGAATACCGTGAGCCTAAGTGTTAGGAATTACGGGAAAGTAGTGTACATGAGTCACCGGCGGTTCCTGCCTATAAGGCACCGTTACCGGAGGTGGAAGTCACATTCAACGGGAGAACAGAGAACGGTGCGAAACCAATGCCATTAAGTGGTGCAGAGATATTCGAGAAGGTTAGCAATGTCAATGTCGTGCTTGGAAAGGGTCAGAAAAAAAGGTGGCAGATGAGTCCGCATACTGGAAGAAGCGATCGGTGTTCTGGGACCTACCATACTGGAAGGATCTAGACGTCCGGCACTGCATCGATGTGATGCACATAGAGAAGAATGTCTGTGACAGCGTGCTGGGTCTACTGCTAAACATGAAGGACAAGACGAAGGATGGCGTTAAGGCCCGACTTGACATGGTTGATATGGGAATCAGGCCCGAGCTGGCGCCTGTACTTCTGCCTAACGGGAAGACATACATCCTCCCTGCCTGTTACACTTTATCGAAGGCCGAGAGAACCGAGTTTTGCAAGTTCTTCCATGGTGTGAAGGTTCCATCGGGCTACTCCGCCAACATCAAGAGGCTCGTCTCGATGCAGGACTTGAAACTAATCGGCATGAAGTCTCATGACTGCCATGTTATGATGACACAGATGCTCCCAATTGCAATCAGGAATATTCTGCCACCTAACGTCCGAGAATCTATCACCAACCTGCGCTTCTTCTTCAACAAGATTTCACAGAAGGTGATGGACGTTGTCGCGGGGATTTCGCAGCAATATACATTTCTAGTAGGATTTTGGGGAGCGCACGTGGAAGATCTAAGCGGGTTCACACAAGAGGTTTTTACCCAGGTTCAGGCCCTCCAATGGCGGAGGTAACACCCTACTCCTGCTGATTGTATTACTAGCCTTGCATGAGAAAGATTACAGAAGCTTGAAGATGATGCCTAGCCTCTAGTCTATGGAAAAAGAAAGGACCTTTTTCTCTGCATGGGGCTCTCGCCTTATATAGGCCGTACGCGTGCCGACTCGGCCAGTCGACCGAGCTACAGTAACTGCATGACTTAATTGATACATTTATTCTGTGTAACCGTCCGAGTAACACCAGTCTTTATGCTAGCGAAACGTATGCCTTGATGAGGTTGTAACGCCTTCCTTGATGGCACTCGGACGTTGCGTCCGTGTGGGCCTTACTTGGGCCTTCAATCGAGTGGGCCTCCATGGAACTCCCCGAGCCTGTTGGGCAGACTCGCTGTGCTGGGCCTACCCAGATGGGTTCCCCACCGTCAGTAGCCCCCGAGTGCTTCGAGGTCTCGACATGGATGCCGACTGGTGAGCAAGCTACGTATGCCCAAGCCGCTGATGGAGAGACCTTGATGAACTCCCGTGATACCTGAAAAAAGGTTAGGTTTGTACTAAGTGCTAGGAATTCAGTGATACCCGCGCTTTCCGGCTGGGGAAGTCGGCTAGTGGCCTTCCGGGAGGCGTATCATAAATTTCGAGTGAATCCGAAATAGCGCCTAGCACGTCCGAGTGGAGCGCTGCCATCTTGTGCCCGCAGGGGGGACGCCTTCGATCTTCAGCTTCGAAACCCAGTCCTCGAACTCCAGCATTGAGTCCCGAATCAGTGAACCGTTCTGCGCCGCTGTGGCGTCCGGCTCTGAATCAGGGACTGTCTTGCACCGCTGTGGATGCCGGGTTCGTCCTTAGCTTGGGTGTTGCCGAGTGACCTGCAAACCCTGTTGGGTCGGCCATCGACACCCTTTCGCAGAACTAGTCTGCTTCCGAGTGTGGCGGCGGTGCGCCTCGGAATTGTTTGGTGGAGTCGGTACAAATTGTGACGTGTCCCAGTGAGCCAAGCCGACTTCAAACTGATTCGGCGTCCGAGCGTGATTCGACTCGATCGAGCCGAACCCGGGTTCGAAGCCGGCTTGTGTCACACGGTACCGTCTTGACTGTACACGACGTCGCTTCAGCATTTAATGTGCGCAGTCGGTTGGGCAGGAGCGCCTGCAGCGCCGCAGCGCAATGATTTCGCCTCGAGTCCTGCGCGAAGCGTGTCCGAGACATCCGCTGCTGCCACTATGACTTCGCGTGACGTCCGATGCGACGGTTCATCATGATTACGCCCCGAATCACGCAGGCGGTGCGCGCGGAGTGGTTGCTGACGCAACGCTCGCCGGTCAAGACGCCTGGGACGCTGAGTCATGGTGAAAAAGGCGCCCAAATCTCCCGGGTTCGCGCGCGCGGGACGGCGGTTGCCGCGGCGGTTTGTCGCCACGTAGGATGCACGATTGCCGACGGTTTGCCTCCTTCGACTATAAAAGCGGGCGTAAGGCGGCCGCACTTCCCATCTGCCTTCGTCTTCCTCGTGCCCAAGCCTTTTGTCTCCAGAGCTCCGCCACTGTGCACTGCTTGCCTTCCTCCCGAGAAAAAACACTCGCTTCTTCATCGTCCTTCAGCCCTTCGACCATGTCGCGCGCTGACAAAGGCAAGAAGACCGACGCTTCCTCCTCCGCCGCCGCCACCCATTCTGAGGGTTGGAAAAAGGGCGATTGGGTCCCATCGGTTGTCACCGACCGGATCCTCACGGGCTTCGCCGGCGAGGGACTGCTGCCGCCCCGCTCCATCGGCAACTGGAGGGTCCCCGTATCAAGAGGAGAAGCCTGCCCCGCACGCGCACGAATGCGTGATGATCATCCCGTTCATCGAGCGGGGCTTCTCGCTGCCCCCGCACGACTTCGTGCACGGTCTTCTCTTCTTCTACGGCCTCCAGCTTCATCATCTGAGCCCCAATGGCATTCTACACATTGCGTGTTTCATCACGCTGTGCGAATGCTATCTGGGGACTCGGCCTCACTGGGGGTTGTGGAAGAAGATCTTCCTGGTGAAGGCGCAGCCCATCAAAGCCGGCGGCCGACTGTCCGTCTGCGGGGGAGCCGGCATCCAATTCAAGGCCGGCGCTCGGTACTTCAAGCTGCAACTCCCGGACACCGTGTGGAAGTGGCAGGACGGGTGGTTCTACTGCCCGGATGAGCGCACGCCGACTGGCCACGAAGGGCTCCCCCCGTACACCGAAGGTCCTCCTGAGTGGCGGAAGCGTTGGAGCACCAAGCCCTCCAGCACGGAGATGCCCAAGGTTGATCGACTCCTGAGGAGGATTCAGAGACTCTAGGAGAAAGGGCTCACGGGCACCGACCTCATCGCCACCTGGCTGAGTTGGCGAATCCAACCGCTTCAAGCCCGGGCACACCCGATGTGGGAGTACTCGGGCGCGTCCGACTTGACGAGGGTATCAGTCAATGGGCTTTCCGGATGATCTTTTCATGGATCTCCTGAAGAACCTAACCAAGGGGCGAACCGGACTCACCAGGGCACCGCATGTGACCCCCTTTTCTACCGCCAACCCCCCGCCGACTGTAAGTGTCTTGCACTCCGAGTCAGGCTCTTGTATATTGTTGTTTATTAGTTCCTCCTAACTTCGAGTTTTTTAATGCTGCAGACTTTCCTTAACTTGAACTCCATGCCGCCACTCCCCGAGAAAAGTTCAGCTCCGGAGGCGTTGGATGACGTGGAGGTCGACGAAGAAGCCCCAGAGGGTCGGCGTTCAGGTCGACTCGGACACCGAGTCAGAAGGGGTCCCCCTGACCACCAAACAGTCGAGGGCTACCACAGCGAAGTTTTTTAGACTGTTCATCCGAGTTCCTGCTAAATTCGCACAAAACAGTCGAGGGCTACCACAGCGAAGTTTTTTCAGACTATTCATCCGAGTTCCTGCTAACTCGCACAAACAGTCGAGGGCTACCAAAGCAAAGTTTTTTCAGACTGTTCATCCGAGTTCCTGCTAAACTCGCACAAACAGCCGAGGGCTACTACAACGAAGTTTTTTCAGACTGTTCATCCGAGTTCCTGCTAACTCGCACAAACAGTCGAGGGCTATTACAGTGAAGTTTTTCAGAAGTCTCATCCGAGTTCCTGCCACAACAAAGTTTTTTTAGACTGCTCATTCAAGTTCCTGCTAACTCGCACGAACAGTCGAGGGCTCGGAGTTACATCCACAGTACATCAGACAACCTTATGACAATACAACCACCTAGATAAACAAAGGAGTTTTTCGCATCAACCATAAGACGACAAACCATGGCAAGATTCAGATTGCATAAAGTTTCCACAGCACAAAAACAAAAAAAGTACAACTAAAGGAAGGCACATCTAGTCCCCCTTCTCAATGGTATCACTGCTTTTGGACATATACTCGCCAGCGCTGTCTGTGGGGGTAGCAGGTGTGTCCTCCACTGCCTCGAACCCGGCTTCGCCGATGAAACCTCTCCACCGACGTGCGCCAGTCATCGACCTGAGTATCTTTCGCCTCGGGTTGCGATGGCACGAACTCGCTGATCTCCCGCTCCAGCAAGTCCGCAGGAAGCTCAGGCGCCAAGTCCTTAGCCAGCGCCGCCAGCGCGTTGGATATGGCCGCGGTAGCCATACCTTTCGCCCGTGCGACCGCATCCTCCTTGACAAAGGAGAAGAAGTCACCCAGACAGGCCTGGTACTTAGCCATGGCCTTCGGCAAGTCGTCCGGAATTAACTTCGACAAGTCAGGACGGCGACCGAACTTTAGATTCGCCATGACTCGGTCAAGTAGGGTGCACGCCTCCGCAGCAACTCGAGTCTGAAACTGCAACTGTCCGCGGATGGATTTGGCCTCCTTCTTCGCTCCCTCGAGCTCATGACTGACGAGCTGGTGAAGGTCAGTCGCCGACTTGGCCGCCGTGGCAGCCGTCTCCGCACGGATCGAAACCGCAACAAGCTGCTCCCTCACCTCGACGTTGACCATTCGCAACGACTCGAGCTCTCCGACCTGCCCGGCCTGAGCTTCAGCCTCCTCAGCTCGACGAGTCGCCGCCGACAACTGGAGCTCCAGCTCAGTCTTCACCGCTCTCAGCCGCAAGGCCTCCTCCTCGCTCTTCAAGACCCGACTGATCAGCGCTCCTTCCTTGGCAGCCGCCGCGGAATACGCGCGCTATCACAGAACACGAAATAGGACTAAAGCATCTGAAAGGCGCTACAACAAACCAAAGGCCCAGGAAAACATCGCTCACCTTCATCCACGTCAGGGCGTAGTCGATATACGTCCGGTACTCGTTGCGATGCAGCGGCTGTCTCAGCTCGCCGTCGTCGACTTCTGGGATGGCCTCCGGACCGGCGAGACTGGGTTCCCTCACGCCAGCAGCAGAAGCCACTAGGTCCCGAGGCACACCCACCGGAGGGACTCCGCTGGAGGACCCGGCGCCTCCCCCCGGAAGTCCCTCGGACATCGACAACCTCCACCTCCGGGGCCACCTCGAGTTCCCGACGTTCAGAAAGGGAATGCGACGATGACACAGCCGAGACAGGCACGATGCTAAAAAACCAGGACTTCAAGAGTCAAGCAAAAGGCAAAGGAAATCGGGACAACAGACAAGGAAGAAGCTTACCTTGAGCTAGGCAAGGCCGCCTTCTTCGCCGGTCCTAGAGAAGTCGTGGAGCTCGCAGGCCACTCGAAGGTGTACCGCTGCCCAAAGGGGGAATCCAAATATCAAAGAACTCACAAAAGGACAAGTCGACGCCCGACTTCGCAAAATATAGCTTACCGGAGCAGCACGACCTCATCCACTTGACGCCGTGGTCAACTTCTTGCCCTTGGACGGAGGGGGCTTCCGCAGTCGGACCGCCCCTAGGTGCGTCGACTCTTCCACGAAGACGTCAGCGCCTTCCCACGGCCGACCCCCCTGAAGGGGCGCGTCGTGCGAGCCAAGAAAAACTAATATCATTATGATCAACCACTCGAAGACTGAAAGAACACAGGAAGGAAACGCTCACCGAGATGATCACGGCTCGAGTCGTTTCCTCCCGATAAGCAAGAGATTCAATCTCTGAATGAACCGGGACTCCCAACGTGAAACCTGGGCGCCATCCTCACCCCACTCGGCCTTGAAAAGGTCGTTAACTCTGCTCTGGACCTCCGCTGATCAGAGGAGCACAAAGTCACAAAAGGAAGAAGCTACAAATAACAGCTCGAGTTGCCAAAGATAAGGAACAGAGAAACACACCGTCGTTAGCCAACAAAAGGCCGACTTCATCCGACCACCCGGGTAGTCCTCGAGCTCCCAGCGGTGCAATTCAGCGAGTGATGAAGTCGCCGACCACATGTACCGCTGTCAAGCCTTCCGGACGAAGCTCGTAGATGCGATCCTTCACGGCCCGGGATCTCCGCGTAAGTCGGGGACGATCCTTTGCACCGCGACATTGGGTCATGTGTCGACCGATTGTAGAAATCCCAGTTGGAAGTCCACTTCCCCCACAAGTCCTTGGGGAGAATGGCCGGTTCGGTCCGTCGGAGCTCGGAAAGCCACCGACTCGGGCAGCTCTCCCTCGCACACTAGGCGCGAAAGGTCCTCTGGGGAGACGCGTGAGGTGGGCAGTCCGGCTAATCCTGGACCGGAACTAACGATAGCCGATGGCACCACCAACGCAGCCGTCTCCGGAAACCTCCGTCGCCAGAGCCTTGCCGCGGGCCGGATCCTGGACACCATGGCAGCAGACGAAGCTAGCGCCGCCCGCAGGTACTTTGACGGCCCCTCAATAGGCCCCTCCGCGGCCAGTCTTGACTCCTCCGAAGACGTGGGAACGAGAGAAACGACGGCACGCAGCGTGAAAGCTCAGAGCGAAAGCAAAAGGAAGATGAAAAGGCAGAGCACGGAGTGAATGTGAATGGAAAACGAAAAGTAGAAGAAAGTATTAATTTATGGCCTCCTGCCATGACATTAAGCGCACCACCCCTAAAAAAACCGCAACCACCCTGACACTTCGGTGCACTACGCCTGGAAAATCGCGACCGTTCCGAGGTATGGCCAAGTTCACTCTGACAACACGCAAAGTAGGATCCTAACATCACTATCCGTGAATTCCGCTGGACAGCTTCAAACTACGAAGACGAACTAAGCTTGCCGAGGTCTACAACTCGGGAAGGCCGAAGATAATATTCCGAGTATAGCAAACTCGACACCTCTTGACCGACTGAGTCGCAGGACCACTGCAACTCGAGGTGGCCTGAACCTGTCTCGACTTCATCACGCAAAATGATGGGGGGCTTGAAGATGGGTAGTCACTACCACCGTGTGCTCGTAGCCAGGCCCACGAGTTCATCAATGGGCCTCCAGGAGAAGAGGCTGTGGCCTGAAGGGCCCAATCCAAAGGAAGCGTAGGCCTCTAGTCAGTGAATCCTTATCACGATGGGAAAGCAACACTTGACACGTCACTAGGAAGAAGTCCAACTCGTGTACTACGAGGACTCAGGATATGGCAACGAGAAGGAGTCCGACTCGTGGACTACGAGGACTCGATACAAGGTTACCGCCCAGTTTCGCCTATATAAAGGGCACAAACCCCTCCAAGAGGGGACAGTTGAATTAGATCGAGAAGCCCTAGTCATCTAGTCGCCTTCGAGATCTATAGCCTTAGCATACAACTCGCCGGGTCCCTACCCGTCGGGTTCCCCTTGTAAACCGATCTCGCCGACTTCCCTGCTCGTCGAGTTCTCTTTGTAATCGTCTGTACACCAGACTGCATATCAATTCCATCAAGAGCAGGACGTAGGGCTATTACCCATCTCAGGGGCCCGAACCTAGGTAAATCTGTGTCCGGAGCTCGAGTGATCTGATTCACAGCCCCGCTACCGTATAAATATGTGTTGTACGGGTACGATCACTGGTACCTCCATATACCATACATCGACATATTTAGCACAAAAGAAAATAACATACTTGGAAGGTGTATTACTACACATCCACACCATAATTGACACCGTATCAGCCGTACTTGAAAGAAAGGAAATTAGAAACATCGTAACGTGACAATGATCAATGATCGAGTAACATATATAATCCGATCACTTGACAATATATTTGATCGAACGTAGTAAATCTTGTGATATTACAACACTCTGATCGGATGAAAGAAAAATCCGGTAAAATATATATTTATGCAACTTGTAAATGGTTTAGTAGCGCAAAACACATGCGTGATCGAGCACGCATATTCTAGCTTGAATTACCATCTTGCACTGCCCAACCCTGTTTAAAAATGTGTTATATTTTTCCTAAAATTAGTTGTGAAAATCGAAATGTTTCTTGACTTTCTCCCTCCGTTCGCAAAAAGTACACGTACTGCGTAAGAGCCATCATCCATCCATCGAAGAGAAACATATATATGAAAATAAAGATTGTTCAGAGAGCAGCTAATAGATAGACAGCATCGGTGGAAGAGAAAATGGCCTCGGTCAAACCATGAATGCACTAAGAAATATCATATTATCTCCCTTTTGCACCTAATACAACTATATATGTCTATATGTGGTGGCAATCTTATATTGCCATCTCATCGATCACTAATGTTATCTACTCGGTCAAAATTTTGCTGTGAGTGGTTACATGCAGGAGGCCACGATTGCAATACATGCGCAGCATGCATGAGAAGAGCTGGCACAAGTCTATGACGACTTGGCACTTCTCTTGTGAGTTAGTACAATAACTTACCTATATTTAGCTACGAAGTGCTATAAAAACGGTGATCCTAGACGTCTAACTAAGACGGTTATGATAACCCTCATCATAGACCTTTTTTTATCAAATTAGATATCACTTTGATAGATAGGTCGTTGGAGACGGTTTTTTAGAAAACCGTCTGGTGTCTCTTTTTGTATGAACCATCTATAATAAAATCGGCCTAGCTCAGACATCATAGAAGGTTTTCTTAAAAAACCATTTGTGATACACTAGCTCAAAATGGCCTAGTCAAGAGCAGTGACCCAAACCAGCCCAGCAAAGTCTGCCCAACCGACGGTATATAAGCCCTGCATACCACTAGTACAGAATGGTCTATACGAGGCGTCTTATCCGAGGCGGTTAAGTAAAAGCGCGACGAATAACACATGTCGGAAGCGGTTAGTACGAAAAACTCGCTTCCGATAACGAGCTCGGGAGCAACCGCCTCGGATAACGACCTCATCCGAGGCGGTTAGAAATAAGTAACCGCCTCCAATGTTATCCGAGGCGGTTTCTTATTTCTGATCGCCCCGGATAAGTCCAATATCCGAGGCGGTTATATATTGTCAACCGCCTCGGATAAGTCAGCACATATGAGAGGCGGTTGATGATATATAACCGCCTCCTTATAATTGATATCTGAGGCGCTTGTTTGGATTTAACCGCCTCCAATATGGTTCACAGTATTAATTGTGCTGCGCGAGCAGACATACGACCATGTCTTAAATGTGGCGATATGCTGGCGATTTTTTGAGCGATTTGCTGGCGATTTTTCGGTGGAGAAGCTACATTTGGAAGAGTAGTTGGAGATAATACTTCCTTGTTGATTAGCAAAGGTTAGTATTTAGTTTTTGAATCATTTATCCAATAATTTTGTGATATTGCTTTGTTTCTTGGACATTGAGAATATTGAATTATATGATCACATTTAGATTCATGGGGATATTTGATTCATTATTGTATGTTCGAATGCGTAGCAATTATGAGTTAAGATATGCAAATTTTGGAGGAATTTTGTGGCTAAAATGGAAAAGGCAAAGAATGATGGCTTAATTTTTGTGGCTTAATTTTTATATGCAAAAAATGGTACTTTGGTTAGTTAGTAATTGAAGAGAGTCGACACGTATATATAGGTTAGTTATATTAGTCAATTAGTATGGTTAGTTAATTATATTAATTAGTTAGGTTAGTGATATTATTTTTATAATTCAGTTAGGTTAATTAGTAATTGAAGAAATGTTGAACTCATGTCACGAAGTCGATGCACTTCATATTTTTAACTAAAATTTGAACTTTCCATATGCATGGCTTAGATGGATCGATCGTGGATGTATGGAGCTCGCAACACAGAGGCATACAGAGATGGAGTGAGAGCATTTATGGCAGCTGCCGAGGCGGACATGTTGAGAGAGGGTAGAGCTGACACATATTGTCCATGCGTAGACTGTGGTAACGTAAGGATTTTTGAGCTCCATCATATTGAGTACCACATCTTCAAGAGAGGTTTTACGGAAGGGTATTCAACTTGGACCAAGCACGGTGAAGATCAAGCCGTAGTATCAGATGATGATATTTTTGCCGATGAAGAAGCAACCGATATGCCCTTTGATATCGGTTGTGATTTAGACCATGAGATGTCCGATGATCCCAACTCGATGACTGAGCTAGAACAGATGTTGCATGATTTTGAAGGGCATGAAACCGAGAAAGAGTACCAACAATTCCTAGGCTTGATGGGGGCCTCGGAGAAACCGCTATTCGCAGGATGCAAGGCTAAGTTCACTCTGTTATATGCCGTGCTTGAACTATTGAAGCTGAAGGCGAGCAACAGCTGGTCCGATAAGAGCTTCAACGAGTTGTTGGGCCTCCTAGGTGACATGCTTCCGGAGGGGAATGAGTTACCCATAAACACATACAGAGCGAAGAAGGTGCTTTGTCCGTTGGGACTGGAAGTTGAAAAGATACATGCATGTCGGAACGACTGTATCCTATACCGAAAAGAGTTTGCGAAGCTACATTCATGCCCTGTGTGCAAGGCTTCTCGGTACAAGGGTAAGATTGGAGTAGAAGGAGCAGAGGAATCCATCGAGGTGATGAAGGGGACTCCTGTGAAGGTTGCTTGGTACCTACCTGTAATCCCGCGCCTGAAGCATTTGTTTGCAAACCCGAAGGAAGCAAAACTGTTTCGCTGGCATGCGGACGAGCGGAAGACATCCGATGGAAAGCTAAGACACCCTGCCGATGCTATCCAGTGGAGAAACTTCGATAGGAAGTATCCTCCTTTTGCTGCGGGAAACCAGGAACGTAAGGTTTGCACTGAGTACGGATGGAATGAACCCATTTGGCAACATGAGCAGCCGACACAGCACCTGGCCCGTACTTCTCAGTATGTACAACCTACCTCCCTGGTTTTGTATGAAAAGGAAGTACATTGTGATGTCCATACTTATCGAAGGGCCTAAGAAACCTGGAAACGACATCGACGTGTATTTCCAACTGTTGATGGATGATCTACAAACACTGTGGAACACAGGAGTGCAGGTATGGGATGCGGACAAAAGACAATACTTCACTCCGCGGGCCATGCTGTTCTGCACGATCCAAGACTTTCCCGCTCTCGGCAACACCTCCGGTCAGACGGTGAAAGGACACAAAGGTTGTGTCATATGCATGGAGAATACCGTGAGCCTAAGTGTTAGGAATTACGGGAAAGTAGTGTACATGAGTCACCGGCGGTTCCTGCCTATAAGGCACCGTTACCGGAGGTGGAAGTCACATTTCAACGGGAGAACAGAGAACGGTGCGAAACCAATGCCATTAAGTGATGCAGAGATATTCGAGAAGGTTAGCAATGTCAATGTCGTGCTTGGAAAGGGTCAGAAAAAAAGGTGGCAGATGAGTCCGCATACTGGAAGAAGCGATCGGTGTTCTGGGACCTACCATACTGGAAGGATCTAGACGTCCGGCACTGCATCGATGTGATGCACATAGAGAAGAATGTCTGTGACAGCGTGCTGGGTCTACTGCTAAACATGAAGGACAAGACGAAGGATGGCGTTAAGGCCCGACTTGACATGGTTGATATGGGAATCAGGCCCGAGCTGGCGCCTGTACTTCTGCCTAACGGGAAGACATACATCCCCCCTGCCTGTTACACTTTATCGAAGGCCGAGAGAACCGAGTTTTGCAAGTTCTTCCATGGTGTGAAGGTTCCATCGGGCTACTCCGCCAACATCAAGAGGCTCGTCTCGATGCAGGACTTGAAACTAATCGGCATGAAGTCTCATGACTGCCATGTTATGATGACACAGATGCTCCCAATTGCAATCAGGAATATTCTGCCACCTAACGTCCGAGAATCTATCACCAACCTGTGCTTCTTCTTCAACAAGATTTCACAGAAGGTGATGGACGTTGTCGTGGGGATTTCGCAGCAATATACATTTCTAGTAGGATTTTGGGGAGCGCACGTGGAAGATCTAAGCGGGTTCACACAAGAGGTTTTTACCCAGGTTCAGGCCCTCCAATGGCGGAGGTAACACCCTACTCCTGCTGATTGTATTACTAGCCTTGCATGAGAAAGATTACAGAAGCTTGAAGATGATGCCTAGCCTCTAGTCTATGGAAAAAGAAAGGACCTTTTTCTCTGCATGGGGCTCTCGCCTTATATAGGCCGTACGCGTGCCGACTCGGCCAGTCGACCGAGCTACAGTAACTGCATGACTTAATTGATACATTTATTCTGTGTAACCGTCCGAGTAACGCCAGTCTTCATGCTAGCGAAACGTATGCCTTGATGAGGTCGTAACGCCTTCCTTGATGGCACTCGGACGTTGCGTCCGTGTGGGCCTTACTTGGGCCTTCAACCGAGTGGGCCTCCATGGAACTCCCCGAGCCTGTTGGGCCGACTCGCTGTGCTGGGCCTACCCAGATGGGTTCCCACCGTCAGTAGCCCCCGAGTGCTTCGAGGTCTCGACACGGATGCCGACTGGTGAGCAAGCTACGTATGCCCAAGCCGCTGATGGAGAGACCTTGATGAACTCCCGTGATACCTGAAAAAAGGTTAGGTTTGTACTAAGTGCTAGGAATTCGGTGATACCCGCGCTTTCCGGCTGGGGAAGTCGGCTAGTGGCCTTCCGGGAGGCGTATCATAAATTTCGAGTGAATCCGAAATAGCGCCTGGCACGTCCGAGTGGAGCGTTGCCATCTTGTGCCCGCAGGGGGGACGCCTTCGATCTTCAGCTTCGAAACCCAGTCCTCGAACTCCAGCATTGAGTCCCGAATCAGTGAACCGTTCTGCGCCGCTGTGGCGTCCGGCTCTGAATCAGGGACTGTCTTGCACCGCTGTGGATGCCGGGTTCGTCCTTAGCTTGGGTGTTGCCGAGTGACCTGCAAACCCTGTTGGGTCGGCCATCGACACCCTTTCGCAGAACTAGTCTGCTTCCGAGTGTGGCGACCGGTGCGCCTCGGAATTGTTTGGTGGAGTCGGTACAAATTGTGACGTGTCCCAGTGAGCCAAGCCGACTTCAAACTAACTCGGCGTCCGAGCGTGATTCGACTCGATCGAGCCGAACCCGGTCGAAGCCGGCTTGTGTCACACGGTACCTTCTTGACTGTACTCGCTTCACCATCGTCCTTCAGCCCTCCGACCATGTCGCGCGCTGACAAAGGCAAGAAGACCGACGCTTCCTCCTCCGCCGCCGCCACCCATTCTGAGGGTTGGAAAAAGGGCGATTGGGTCCCATCGGTTGTCACCGACCGGATCCTCACGGGCTTCGCCGGCGAGGGACTGCTGCCGCCCCGCTCCATCGGCAACTGGAGGGTCCCGTATCAAGAGGAGAAGCCTGCCCCGCACGCGCACGAACGCGTGATGATCATCCCGTTCATCGAGCGGGGCTTCTCGCTGCCCCCGCACGACTTCGTGCGCGGTCTTCTCTTCTTCTACGGCCTCCAGCTTCATCACCTGAGCCCCAATGGCATTCTACACATTGCGTGTTTCATCACGCTGTGCGAATGCTATCTGGGGACTCGGCCTCACTGGGGGTTGTGGAAGAAGATCTTCCTGGTGAAGGCGCAGCCCATCAAAGCCGGCGGCCGACTGTCCGTCTGCGGGGGAACCGGCATCCAAGTCAAGGCCGGCGCTCGGTACTTCAAGCTGCAACTCCCGGACACCGTGTGGAAGTGGCAGGACGGGTGGTTCTACTGCCCGGATGAGCGCACGCCGATTGGCCACGAAGGGCTCCCCCCCGTACACCGAAGGTCCTCCCGAGTGGCGGAAGCGTTGGAGCGCCAAGCCCTCCAGCACGGAGATGCCCAAGGTCGATCGGCTCCTGAGGAGGATTCAGAGACTCTAGGAGAAAGGGCTCACGGGCACCGACCTCATCGCCACCTGGCTGAGTTGGCAAATCCAACCGCTTCAAGCCTGGGCACACCCGATGTGGGAGTACTCGGGCGCGTCCGACTTGACGAGGATATCAGTCAATGGGCTTCCGGATGATCTTTTCATGGATCTCCTGAAGAACCTAACCAAGGGGCGAACCGGACTCGCCAGGGCACCGCACGTGACCCCCTTTTCTACCGCCAACCCCCCCGCCGACTGTAAGTGTCTTGCACTCCGAGTCAGGCTCTTGTATATTGTTGTTTATTAGTTCCTCCTAACTTCGAGTTTTTTAATGCTGCAGACTTTCCTTAACTTGAACTCCATGCCGCCACTCCCCGAGAAAAGTTCAGCTCCGAAGGCGTTGGATGACGTGGAGGTCGACGAAGAAGCCCCAGAGGGTGGCGTTCAGGTCGACTCGGACACCGAGTCAGAAGGGGTCCCCCTGACCACCAAACGGAGGCGCGAAGACGACGCCTCCGGGTCTAAGACCCCGCAAACGGAGGCGGAGCCGGCTCAGGCGGAGTCAGCCGCCAAGCGGGCACGAGCCGTGCTTGCCGGCCCCACGGCACAAGCTCCGGCTCCCGCTGCCAAGCCAACTGCACCTCAGCCGGCAAGCGCGGGTTCCTCCGGGGGTCCGCCCACCTCGGGGAAACCGAAGAAGAAGACAATCCCCACCACCACCAGGTACGAGTCTTTTTGCGTTGCCTCATACTCTGGTCGAAGATGAAGATGCTGAAGTCGGTTTGGTTTTTAATGTTGCAGAATCTAAAAGAAGTTTCTCCGACAAAGGAGACTCCACACCCGGCACATCCACGGTCCCGACTCCGGTCCCGTCGCCGGAGTCAGCTTCTCCGGCTCCGACTGCGGCCGAGCCTAGCACGCAGACGCCAACCACCCCCCGCTGTGGCAATGGAGTCGGCCATGGGTGCCGAGTCAGCCGTGCCTCCGGCTGCCACCCACGCCCAGTGCGCCACAACCTGCTGCACCCGTGGAGAAGGCGCCAAAGTCCGACGTGGGCGCCGGGTCAACCGGGGCTCCGGCTGACGTCCCGCGGCCTCCGTCAGCTCCCTCTAGCGAGGCGACGACAGAGCCGGCAACTGCGATCGGTGCCGACTCCTCAGAACCGGCAGGCGGAGCCGGAGGCCAGCTCGTCGCCGAGTCTTCTCCGGTGGCCGAGCAGAGCCTGGCCTTGGCTCTTGCGCCCGCAACCGAAGAATCAGCACCGGGTTCGTCCGGAAGCCTCGTGCCCGCGTTGCTGTTGCCGAGTTGCAGCGCGGGGGACTTGTCAGCAGTGGAAGCAGCCACCGACCGCGTCGCTGCCCTTAGCTCCAAGCTTAGGGAGTTTGCTGACACGACCAAATCCTTGGCAGACTCGGCTGAGGTTCTAGAGTCTTCCGTCGGGGTAAGTTTTGCATCTGAACTTTGTTTAGTTCTTAACACTGGGAGCACGATCAGTGCACCCAGTGGGTGTAGCCCCCGAGTCTCTAGCTGACTGGTTGAGTCGGTTGGAGACTAATTAATTCGGGTTATGCTGACGAAACTTTTCCTTGTCCAGGCTGCGATCCGGCTCGGCGGAAATGGCCCGGCCCTCATGGAGAAGAACGCCTCCCTTGAGAAGGCGTTGGCCGAAGAAAAGGCCAAGAGTCGGTGGCTCGAAGAGAAGCTCGCTGCTATCGGGAGTAAGTATCCGAGTCTTCAGCTCCTTTGCCTTAAAGTTTTGCTGGTATTGACTTTCTTGAGTCGGCAGACGTCGAAGCCGAAAACGCCCGACTTCGGATAGAAATGAAGGCGATGATCCCGATGGCCAAAGCAACAGAGATGCTCGATGCCAAAGTGGCCGAGCTTGACAGCGAGCTGCGAGAAGCTCACGCACAAATGAAGACCGCCGCCATGCTGCAGTCGGAGCATGAGAAGCTGGTGGCGCAGTACGAGCAGTCGCAGGCTGCGAACCACAAGCTGCAAGCGGCTGTCGATGACTTTGCCAGGCAGATGACCGAGTCGCAGCAGCGACACGCCACGGCCATCGTCGACTGGGAGAAGCGCGAGGGAGAACTCATAAGCCAACTCAAGAAAGCTAATGTGACTCTACTCGGTAAGCTCCCGAGTCCTTTATTTCCCTCTTTTTGCATGCTTCTTTGTTCATTTCCTTGCAATAATTCGCACCCAGACGCTTGCCCAGAACTGGAGGAGCAGGCAAGGCGAGCGACGCTCCGACTTCACGCACTTTTTGACCCGGCAAGGTCAGCTCTTGACGCCTTCTAGACACCCGATCAGATGTCCAGCTGTGTTGTGACTGTGGAGGACCAACTCCTCCAAGTCAAGAGCTTGGTGCAGAACATGAAGTCGGCCGCCCAAAGCCTCTGCGCCAAGCTATGGCCCGGAGAAGAGTCGGGCTCCAGCATCTTCGCCCTCGCCGACAAGCTGTCGCAAGGCTCGGCGAAGGTGGAGAAGTGGAAGGAGTCGGCAGCCCACTCGGGAGCCGGCATGGCGCTGGCAATGTGTTGGCGCACCATCCCGATGTGGACGTCGACAGCATTTCTGCTGGAGCACCACTCGACGCAGACGGACAGTCGGTCAACCCTCTGGAGCTCCTTCCCCGAGTCCGCGCCGCCGCCAGCCGGATCATCGAGTTTACCGACCTGGAGGAGCGCGTAGAAGCAACTCCAGAAGAACAAAAAATTATCATGTAATATCTCTCGGTATGCCGAGTAGAAAAAATGTAAAGACTATGTTTTGTTTTGAATGAAAATGCTTTCAATTTATTTTGATTTTGCACAAGTTATTTGGTTCGTCCGAATTTGCTTTTTCCGCCGAGTCGGATCCTTTTTGCGTGCAGGCCGACCTTTAGCTTTTGCTCTTGCCAACCGGACAGCCGGGTTTGCGACTGTAGTTGGGGACGAAGAGTGGGCCTTAGGTACCGTACACGTTTACTTAGACGCTCGTGTAGAAACAAAGTTAGGAGATCCGAAATAACTTGTACCGAGTGATAAATCACCCAATGGGTTAAGGTAGCTTCCGGGGGTTGCCCGAAGTTAAGCCACTCAGTTTTTTAAACGTAGCCCCTGGGGATGCCCAAGGGAACGTAGTTGAAATATGAAAATTAAAGAAACAAAGTGCTTCCCGAGTGCTGCTCGAGGGAAACAAATGTTTATTTATAATGAAACAATGAACTGTTGGAAGTACAAAGTTTAGGTGAAAAAGGGACGCAGCTGAGCAATATTCCAAGTCCTTTCAGTGACGGCGCCAGTTGCCGGGTCCTCCAGTCGGTACCCGCTGTTGTGGAGCACCTGGTTGATGATGACGGGCCTTCCCAAGGCGGAGACAACTTGTGCATGCCCGCCTTGTCTTGGATTAGTCGGAGGACCAAATCTCCCTTGTTGAAGACTCGGCCCCGAACTTGCCGACTGTGATAACGATGCAAGTTCTGTTGATAGATAGCCGAGCGTGAAAGGGCGAGTTCCCGCGCTTCCTCCAAGAGATCAAGATCGTCCTGTCGCGCCGACTCGGCATCCTTTTCCACGTATGTGTGACTCGCGGGGAGTCGTGGAGGATGTCACTCGGCAGGACGGCTTCGGCTCCGTAAACCATGAAGAAAGGCGTGTAGCTAGTCGACCGGTTTGGAGTTGTCCTTAAACTCCAGAGGACAGACAGAAGCTCGTCGATCCAGCAGCTGGCGGCCCGTCGCAACGGGACTAACAGCCAGGGTTTAATGCCTTGAAGAATAAGAGCATTGGAGCGCTCAACTTGGCCGTTGGACTGCGGATGGGCCACGGAGGCAAAGTCGATTCGGATTCCATAATCCCGACAAAACTGGCGGAAGACTTCGGCAGTGAAGTTCTTGCCATTGTCGGTGATGATGCTGTGAGGGACACCGAATCGAAAGACGACTCCCTTCATGAAGTTGACGGCAGTTGGACCATCAAGTTTCATGATTGGCTTGGCTTCAATCCACTTTGTGAACTTGTCCACCGCCACAAGGAGATGAGTGAAACCTCCTCGGGCTGTTTTAAGCGGACCCACCATGTTGAGTCCCCACATGGCAAAAGGCCACGTGATGGGGATGGTCTTGAGCGCGGTAGCCGGCATGTGTGATTGGCGGGCGTACCTCGGACACCCTTCGCAAGTTCGAACGAGTTCTTCTGCATCAGCGTGGGCAGTGAGCCAGAAGAAACCGTGACGCTTTGGCAACCAAGGCCCGCGACGAAGCGTGGTGGCCGCAAAGTCCCGAGTGGATTTCCTCGAGCAACATTCGGCCTTCTTCCGACGAGATGCAACGCTGGAAGATTCCTGTGGTGCTGTGCTTGTAGAGCTCACTGTTAATGATGGTGTAAGCTCGAGCACGGCACACAATGCGGCGTGCTTCAGTCGGATCCTCAGGTAGTTCCTTGCGCAAAAGGTAAGCAAGGAACGGCTGAGTCCAGAGGGGAACCACCGCCAAGACGTCTTCTTGGGCCGGGTGAACCAGTTCTGGGTGTGTCGACCCGGCTTCAGATGACTCGGTTGCCGACTCCAGTTTAACGGATGGCTAGAACAGTCGCTGAAGGAACACTCCAGGTGGCACTTTTTCTCGAGCAGAGCCGATCCTGGCAAGGGAGTCGGCTGCCTCATTATCAGCCCGGCGAACATGATGAAGTTCGAAGCCGTCGAAGTGTCCTTCTAGCCGACGCACAGCAGCACAATATGCCGCCATGGTGGGGTCCTTGGTGTCCCACGTCTTCATTACTTGCTGCACCACCAGATCCGAGTCGCCGCGGCAAAGGAGCCGGCGAATGCCGAGTGAGACTGCAATGCGTAAGCCATGCAGTAGCGCCTCGTATTCTGCCACATTGTTGGAGGCAGCGAAGTGGATTTGCAGCACGTAATTCAGCTTGTCACCTTTGGGGGAGATGAGGATGACTCCAGCCCCCGTGCCTGCGAGCATCTTCGAACCGTCGAAGTACATGACCCAGTGCTCCAAGTACACTTGAGTCGGAGGGGACTGGCTTTCAGTCTACTGGACGATAAAGTCCGCGAGAGCCTGAGACTTGTTAGCCTTGCGGGGCTCGTAGCTGATGTCATGAGGTATGAGCTCTATCGCCCACTTAGCAACTCGGCCCGTGGCGTCCCGATTGTTGATGATGTCGGACAATGGGGCGTGGCTGACCACAGTAACCGAGTGGGCTTGGAAGTAATGTACCAGCTTCCGAGTCGCCAGGAACACGCCATAGACGAGTTTCTGGTAGTGCGGATAGCGCTGCTTCGACTCGGAGAGGACCTCGCTGACGTAATAGACAGGTCGCTGCACCTTCTGTACTCGGCCTTCTTCTGCACGCTCCACCAATAGAACCACGCTGACCACGTGATTCGTGGCCGTGATGTATAGCAGCATGGGCTCTCCTTCCATTGGTGCAGCGAGAATTGGAGGCGTTGACAAAAGGCACTTGTGATCTTCGAAGGCTTTTTGAGCCTTGTTCGTCCACTCGAAGGAGTCGGATTTCTTGAGAAATCGGTAAAAAGGCAAAGCCTTATCACCGAGTTGGGCAATAAACCGACTTAGAGCGGCTACGCACCCGGTTAGGCACTGGACAGCCTTCAGATCCTTCGGTTTGCCCATCTTGATGATGGCATCAAGCTTGTCCGGGTTCGCCTCGATTCCTCGCTTGGAAACGATGAAGCCGGGTAGCTTGCCGGCAGGAACTCCAAAGACGCACTTCTCCGGACTGAGCTTCATGTCGAACCTCCTGAGATTGGCGAAGGTTTGGGCCAAATCAGTCAAGAGGTCCGCAGTCTTTTTGGTCTTCACCACAATGTCATCAACGTAAGCCTGGACATTTCTGCCTATCTGGTCGTGCAAACATTTTTGCATACAACGCTGATAGGTTGCGCCAGCATTTTTCATACCAAAAGGCATGGTGATATAACAAAAAGCCCCAAACGGGGTAATGAAAGAAGTCTTTATTTGATCTGATTCTTTCATTTTGATCTAGTGATAGCCTGAATAGGCATCCAGAAAACATAAACGTTCACAACCGGCCGTGGAGTCGATGACTTGATCGACACGAGGTAAGGCGAACGGGTCCTTGGGGCACGCTTTGTTTAGGGACGTGTAGTCCACGCACATGCGCCAAGTTTTGTTCTTCTTAAGAACCAGGACCGGGTTTGCCAACTAGTCCGGTGAAGAACTTCCTTGATGAACTTGGCTGCGAGGAGTCGGGTGATTTCCTCTCCGATAGCTTTGCGCCGGTCTTCAGCGAAGCGGCGGAGAGACTGCTTGACCGGCTTCGCGTCCTTGGCGACGTTGAGGGAGTGCTCGGCAAACTTCCTTGGAACACCCGGCATGTCAGCTGGCTTCCATGCGAAGATGTTCCAATTCTCACGAAGGAAGTTGACGAGCGCGCCTTCCTATTTGGCCTCAAGGTCAGTCCTGATCTGGACCGTCTTAGACGAGTCCTCTGGGTGGACCTGGACACGTTTAGTGTCCTTGGCCGATTGGAAGGTGGACTCGGTTGCCACCTTTTTGTAGGGTGGAGCTTGGTCTGGGTCAACAGACCTTTGGATGCTTTCCAGCTCCTGAGCCGCAATCAAGGATTCGGCTATATCCGCACTGGCGAGGTCGCACTCGTTGGAGCGCTCAAAGTCGCCAGTGATGGTGATGACACCCTTTGGACCCGGCATCTTCAATTTGAGGTATGTATAGCACGGCCTAGCCATGAACTTGGCATAGGCCGGACGACCAAAGATCACATGGTAGGCGCTCTTAAAGCCGACTACCTCAAAGGTCAAGGTCTCGACCTGGAAGTTGTTCGGTTCACTGAACAAAACTTCTAGCGAAACCTGACCCAGAGGCTTGGCGCACTTCCCAGGCACTGTTCCATGGAAGGAAGTGTTACTGGGATGGAGCTGGGTCTCCGGGACCTGCATCTTCTTCAGAGTATCCATGAAGATTATATTGATGCTAGAGCCACCATCCATCAGGACCTTGCGGAGTTTGAACCCGCCGACTTGCGGATCCACCACCAAGGGGTGCTTGCCAGGGTGCGGGACTCGATCCGGGTGGTCGAGTCAGCTGAAACCGACTGGCACTTCAGACCAGTCCAACCATTGAGGAACCGCTGGCACCGTCGCGTTTACTTCGCGACAGCGCAGCTTCCGACCCCTTTTGGAGTCGGATCCTTGGAAGATCATGAGTACACCCCTTTGAGGGGGGTACTGCGCAGCGGCACCACCTGCAGCGGAACCTCCTTCTCCGCCAGCGTCAGGCTCGGGTAGCTTTTCTTCCCGAAGACGCTGCAGGAAGCTACACTCTTGGGTTGAATGCCCCGCCTGATAGTCGGCGGTGCTGTGGAAGGAGCAGGGCCTATCGAGGATTTCCTCGAAGGTGAGCTTCGGCGCCTTGCACTGCTGCCAAGGGCGCTCTTTCTTCCGGCCGGCGTCGCCACGCTGGGGGCCACGTTCAGCGGCCGCGACTAGGTCTGCTCCGCTGACCCCATCTCCGCCACTAGCCTTCCGCTTCGGGGGACGACTGTCCACACGCTTCAGACCTGAGTCGGTGGGAACTTTACGGCTCAAGGACTCGGCTTTTGACTTGCCCTTGTCCTCGTACCGCATGGCCTCCTCACCCGTCGCGTACTTGCTGGCGACTTCCATGAGTCGGCCCATGGTCTAGATGTTAGACCGGGCCAACTTGTCCTTTAGGAGCTCATATTTGACTCCTTGGGAAAAGGCCTGAATGGCCTGCATCTCGGTGACGTCTTCAATGGAGTTGCGCAGTTGAGTCCAGCGCTGGATGTAGTCGCGGACCGACTCCCCCTTCTCCTGGACGCAAAGCCACAGGTCTTGTGCGTTCCCGGGGCGCTTGTACGTGCCCTCAAAGTTTTTGACGAAGGCCTCTTGGAGGTCCCTCCAGTCATAGATGTTGTCTTCGGGTAGGCTGTTAAGCCATGCCTGAGCCGACCCTTCAAGCATCAGGGGTAGGCTTCGGAGGGTGATACGCTCGTTGCCTCCTCCAATGTTGCACGCGACTAAGGCCCCCTTCTAGAGGGCTTATTGACAGGCTTATGGTCAAAATAAGCCATAAGCCCTCTAGAAGGGTTAGCTTCTACATAGCTGTCAATTTAAGCACCCTTATTTTTGTGTAGATGGAGAAAAGCTGGGTAGGAGGAGCTTCCCGAGCTTATTTGGAACTCTGTTACCACTTTACCCTTGATATTAGAGAAATTTACCCGCAATTGCCCCTAACCTAACCCCCATCCCGCAACCCACCCCACCCCCACCCACCCAGATCGAACCCGCAGCCCTCCCCTTCCCCGCCGCCTACTCTTCCTCCCCGTCCCGCGCCCGTCCCGCCGCCCCCGGCCCCCGCCCCCGCCCCCGCCCCCGCCACCCCCCTCCCGCGCCGCCTCCCCTTCCCCCTCTGCCCCGCAGCCTCCCGCCGCCGGCGCCGCTGTCGTCTGCCCTAGATCTCCCAGCCGCCCCCTCCGCCGGCTCCCCCGCTCGGCTGCCGCCTCCGCACGCCCCCCGCGCCGCCGCCTCCCGCCGCCTCGGCACGGCCCCAGGTCCGTCACCTCCGCCGACTCCCCCGCCTGCAGAGCTGCTCCTCCGACCCGCTTGGCCGCCGCCTCCGCACGCCCCCCTGCGCCGCCGCCCTCCCGCCGCCTCGGCACGGCCCCAGCTCTGTCGCCTCCGCCGACTCCCCCGCCTCCAGAGCTGCTCCTCCGACCCGCTCGGCCGCCGCCTCCGCAGGCCCCCCCGCCTCGGCACGGCCCCAGCTCCGTCGCCTTCGCCTGCCCCCCGCGCCGCCACCTCCTGTCCGCCTCCGACTGCCTCCCCGCTCTCTCCCGACCTCTCGGCTCCTCTCCCGCCATCTCCCCGCCGAGCTGGTCTCCGTGGCCGAGCCCGCCCCGAGCAGAGGTGATTGGCCATTGGTTTTTTTTTGTTTTTTGAGTACAAATTTGCTAGAGCATTGGGGAAGAAGTGGATTGTTGTGTACTGCGATGCAAAAGAAATCAACATTGTACACATGAGCATTGTATGTGTGGAACTATTTGTTGTAATCTTGATCTGTGATTGAAACTATTGTTGTACATTTAAGTTATGTGAGCTTGCGATGGTCTTCTGTTGTTGCATATCAGAACATGGTAATGTGCTACTGATTATTCTGTTTCTTCGAGAAAACGTTGATTATTGTGTTGCAATGAGGCCAGAAACAAAGTATATGTATAATTCTATTATTAGCAAGATTGTTTTGGATACTTTTGTATACATATTTTGTACTTCTAAAAATGAAAACAAAGAGCTGTTGCTATTCTGTGCATTCAACATTTCTGTGGAAGTTGCTACTATTTTTATGCTAATGCTGTGTTTGCTAAGGAATGAGTAAGATTGTTCGTACTCGTATGATCTGTATGATGCTTGCCAAAACCATTTTGCACTCGCCAAATTAAGAACTGAGCACTGACATACTTGGCCTCCTGGAAATTGTTCCGTTCTTTGCATGTGTCATGTGTGTTTTCTTGTATTGTTATCAGATTTGAACGTACTCTGATTGCATATGTCTATCAATAGTGGTAGTTATGATGCTTTTGTCATTTTTTTTCCTTTTATCCCCAATAATATATGCTGATCTTTTCTGTTCCAAAATGCATGGACGTGTGCATGCATTGATGTTGGTAAAGCAAGTGCACACCAAAATAGCATATCAAGTGATTAATTTGTCTTGGTTCAATTAGAGTATGGTCTGTTTACAATTCAGTTAATGGTTTCTTTTATGAATGTATATATAGTGAAATAAATGGAGTTACTCGGATTTTTTTTTCAATTTGGAGAGTTAATCAAGAGGTTTGCATTAACAATGCAAAAAGGATGTGAGTAGCTTCAAATGATGTTGATGCCATCTCAAACGGAATGTACTTTTTGGGATCAATTCCCAGACGATTCAGATATATGTTGAATATGGTGTTCACATTACCTGCATTTTTGCTTGTTCGGCCATGGCTACAGTTTTCTTTCTCCCTTGGTTTAGTTGTTTCAGAATCGATAGGCTGAAATAAAAATACATGCAATTAGATTATTTGAGAATTTTTCATGTGTTCATAGATGGATAAAGGAAAAGCTAGAAAAGCAACTTGGGATGCCGTCGCTCATAGGGTTTTCCTTGACGTATGTGTGGAGGAAGTGCAAGCAAACAATCGGCCGACCCAATGTTTGAATAATGTTGGGTACGCCAATTTGATAACCAAATTCAATGAGCGCACCAAAAGGAAGTATGAGCACAAACAATTCAAGAATCGATGGGAGACACTAAAAAAAGACTATAACATATGGAAGACATTGAACCAACATGCCTCCGGTCTAGGAAGAGATCCTGTCACGGGTACCATTGAGCTAGCGATGATTGGTGGGAGGCAGAGATTAAGGTATGCATATGTTTGTAGTACTTCTATTATTTCTTCGTTAATTAGAAAACTCATGTGGTCTTGTATTAAATTGCAGAGATGTCCAGAAGCAGCCAAGTTTTGGGTTGCTCCACTTGATAGCGAGGATAAGATGAGAATACTTTTTGATGCTCATAGTGTCACGAATGAACATGCAAGGGTACCAGGTGCAGTATCTCAAGATGCAGCAGTAACTGTTGAAATTGAGGAAGAGGATGCAGGATCAGGCTGTGAAGGGTTAGGTTTTGATACCACACCTGTGGGTAGCAAGAGTGGGAAGAAGAGGACAACTGGATATTCACCTAGTCCTGGACCATCGAAAAAGAGAGTTGACAATGATACTTCTAGTCTTATGCATCGCCTGATAGACATATATGAAAAGAAGTGTCAAAATTCTGTGACATCTAGTGCTCCAGTGACTGCTGATCCCGTGAGAGCGGAGATTGCAGAGATGATGGCATTGGTAGAGAAGGATGGAGCCGAGGAAGGCAGTGATGAGCATTTCTATGCTACACAACTGTTGAGAAATAAAGAATGGCGTGATTTCTTCATCACTTTGAAGACGCCGCGTGGAAGGCTAGCATGGCTCAAGAGGACATGGGAGGCGGAGCAAAAGAAGCATTAGTTCCATTATTTTATTTGAACCCTTGTTGGTTATGACTATAATATTATTTGCTTTGGACCTATATTATTATTTGTAATGTCTTTTGCTTTGGACCTATATTATTATTTGTAATGTCATTTGCTTTGGACCTATATTGTTATTTGTAATGTCATTTGCTTTGGACCTATATTGTTATTTGTATTGTCAATTTCTTGTGAGTGATGCTATTTTGCTTGTTATGGATATGTCATTGCTTGTTATGGACTTATGTTATTCTACTTTGTTGAAAAACGGCAGATGACAGAAGATTCAGATGACGAATTCATCCCACTTCTTGCAATGGCGTACATGTTAGAAACTAGCAATCCAGCTCCAAGAAGGCCAAGGAGACTACCTTTCATGACAGGGATCCAGTGGGTTGAGTTGAAAATGCAGGATCCAAAAGAGTTCTACGATATGTTCAGAATGAGGAGGTCAGTGTTTCACATGTTGCATGAGACCTTAGTGAACAACTATCAGTTAGAGTCAACTCCTTTCATGAGCTCTAGAGAAGCATTAGCACTCTTTTTATGGACATGTGGGTCACCTCAATCTAATAGTAATGGAGCTGATAGATTTGAACATAGTGCATCTACTATTAGTGTCAAATTTGGTGAGGTTTTGAAGTGCGTGGACCGCATGGCTGGTGATTATATCAAACCAAAAGATCCTGCTTTCACTGAAGTTCATCATAGACTTCATAAACCAATGTTTTTTCCTCATTTCAATAATGCTATTGGAGCAATAGATGGAACACATATTCCTGTGACAGTGCCAGCATGTCTCAAAGTGAGTCACACGAATAGACATGGTTATACTAGTCAGAACATCATGGCAATATGTGATTTTGACATGAGGTTCACTTTCGTGGTTACTGGATGGCCTGGATCTGTTCATGACACGCGTGTATGGTCTAATGCTTTGGTTGAATATGCGAATTATCCACACCCTCCGGGAGGTAACAATCTTCTATGTCAATTTTATATGTTCATTATCACTAATTGCTTCAAATATGTGCTTATTTTTCTTTAACTATAGGAAAGCACTATCTTGTTGATTCGGGATATCCAAACCGAATTGGCTATCTAGCACCATATAAGGGACAACGATACCATGTACCTGAATTTCAACTGGCAGCTCCAGTTGGGATGAGGGAGATCTTCAATCATCGCCACTCATCATTAAGAAACGTCATCGAAAGGTCATTTGGTGTTCTCAAGATGAAATGGCGTATTTTAGGAGGCATACCAAGCTACCCAGTTGACAAGCAAAAGATGATTATCTCTGCATGTATGTGTTTGCATAATTTCATTCGTGACAGTGCTCTACGAGATGAGCATTTCGAGAGGGTTGAGCGAGAAGAGTATATTCTACAATACGGGCCACCTCCTAATGGCGTGGCAAATGCTGCACCCCTAGATGATGGGACTATGGGGCAAATACGCGATGCCATTGCTACGGGCTTGGTAGCGTGAGAGGGAATATCTACATGATGCGTTGTTATTCGTACGTTCTATTTTTTGTTGGATAAAAAATTAGTGTGCTTCAATGTGCAATTTACTTTTTTTATGGCAATTTAACAATTTTTATTTATATTTTTCTATTTTTATATCTCATTTATGTGTTAAACTACGTAAAAAACATATGAAGATAGTGTTAATATCATTCAAACAGCAAACAAACAAGACAAAGGGTATTACAGACTTTTCACAATCCACCTCTGCCTATAAGCTCAAATCTCAGAAGCCGTCTAGAAGGGGAAGGTGGGGCTTATCAGGTTTCCCCACACCGCAGCTTCCCCACACCATTAAGCTTAAGCCGGCTTATGCACAAGCTGAAGCCGTCTAGAAGGGGGCCTAAGTAGTCGGCAAGCCAAGTTTCCGGCTTGGCAGTACCATCGTACTTGTCGACGCCACTGGCGATCTGGAACCGGTCCGGAAACGGCTCAGATCGAATCCGCCTGCTAAAACACAGCGGACCGGTGGAGGCAGAGCCGCCCGGCTGGTTGACTTCGTCACCACGACGTTCAGCCCGCAACCTGGCCACCTGTCGTCCCTCGATGTCGTCACGAGCGTCACGGGCATCGTTTGCCCAGGCTCGGAGGGAGCCGGCCTGACGTCGCTCCGCCTGGAGTCAGTTGTTCTCCTGGCGAGCATCAGGACGTCGATTCGTGGATCGACTCGGCTGTGACGGGCCCACAGTGATGGGGCGACTCGGAGCCGCTGAAGGTTGGCTCCGCGTGGCGCCGGAGGCCAGTCGGTTGCTGACCGAACCGGCCTCGTTCTGCTGCTCCACCGCTGTCTTCATCAAGGTGACGACTCGACGGTGGATGTCTGCCATAGGACCATCCACCGGGAGCGGCAGCGAGTCGGCCAGAGCGGCAGCCGCGAGAAGATTTTGGGCCGGTGTTTGGTAGACAGGGACACCGTCTTGCTCTCGCCTGAAGAGAGGGGCGCGAACGACTCGGCTCCTCCGGGCGGTTGAAGAAGCACGCCGGTTCGCGTGCCCGCGTGAACCGTGGGGCTCATCATGCTACCGTTCTCGCTCCTTGAGAGCTGCTCTCGCCTGATCAAGACGCTCTCGCTCAGCAAGGATGGCTCACCGAGATGCCTCTAAGGCCTTCTCGGCTTCCGATTGCCCATCGATGGGCGTGAGCAGGTGCTCATTCGCCGCCTAGCCGCCGCAGTCGACGTGCCCGTGTCGTTCGTGGCGCCGGGCCCGACCACATATACCTCAGCCGAGGTGGCTCGGCTATGCGAACTCTCGTCCCCCTCGGATTCAGAATCCAAGACGGGGAGGAGGGATTCGGCGCCCACCATGGCGACGAGCTGGGAATGCCTCACACCATTGCCTGGAGCGGAAGGAGATCCGAGCTGGTACTCAGGCTCCAATTCCACCGTGGAACGGGGAAGCGGGTCCTGGAGGTTTAGTTGGCCGAAAGTGTTGGCCACAAAACGAAGGCTTCCGAAGAGGAACTCCGTGCCTTCGGGGTGCGTGGCGAACGGCGCGTCGCCGACCACCAGCTTGCCGCCGGTTGCGGGAGAGGGTCCCGCCTGGATCATGGCTCCAACACGCGCTGCCCCTACCTGGCGCGCCAACTGTCGCGGGGATTTCGCGGCAATATACATTTCTAGTAGGATTTTGGGGAGCGCACGTGGAAGATCTAAGCGGGTTCACACAAGAGGTTTTTACCCAGGTTCAGGCCCTCCAATGGCGGAGGTAACACCCTACTCCTGCTGATTGTATTACTAGCCTTGCGTGAGAAAGATTACAGAAGCTTGAAGATGATGCCTAGCCTCTAGTCTATGGAAAAAGAAAGGACCTTTTCTCTGCATGGGGCTCTCGCCCTTATATAGGCCGTACGAGTGCCGACTCGGCCAGTCGACCGAGCGACAGTAACTGCACAACTTAATTGATACATTTATTCTGTGTAACCGTCCGAGTAACGCCAGTCTTCATGCTAGCGAAACGTATGCCTTGATGAGGTTGTAACGCCTTCCTTGATGGCACTCGGATGTTGCGTCCGTGTGGGCCTTACTTGGGCCTTCAACCGAGTGGGCCTCCATGGAACTCCCCGAGCCTGTTAGGCTGACTCGCTGTGCTGGGCCTACCCGGATGGGTTCCCCCCGTCAGACGTGTTCGAACTAGATGATCTGGAGTTAGCGGCGGCAAAGACTGTATGTCAGCTAGAGATGTATTCTCCCCCCATCTTTCTTCGATATAATGGTGCATCTCATCGTCCACATCATGCACGAAATCAAGATGTGCGGGCCTATCTTCCTTCGGAGCATGTACCCATTCGAAAGATTCATGGGAATCTTGAAGCACTACGTGCGAAACAGGTATCGACCGGAGGGAAGTATTGTCGAAGGTTACGTTACGAAGGACGTTGTCGAGTTTGTGTTGACTACATGGAGTCAAACCAACCGACTGGCGTGCCACGCTCTCGGCACGAAGGCAGGCTTGATGGTGTTGGGACCATCGTAAAGAAATCAATAACGGCCGATCAAGCTGGTCACGCTCTCGCCCATTTCATGGTGCTGCAACACACGACTGCTGTTGCCCCGTACATGGAGGAGCACAGGGCAAAGTTAAGGCAAGAGCATCCAAATAGAACCGATGCGTGGAGGATCAGAGAGCATAACAAAGAATTCAACAAGTTGTTCAAGGAGCGTCTTCGTTTAGGTGCCTCTAGCGACATGCTAACCTGGTATGTGAAGGGCCCAACATTTGAAGTCATCACTTGGCAAGGATATGACATTAACGGATACACATTCTACACGAGAGATCAAGATAAGAAAAGCACATTTCAAAATAGTGGGGTCCGCATAGAGGCTTCTGAATTGAGCGGGAAACGGAGCTGGTACTACCGGGTTCATCGAGGATATTTGGGAGTTGGACTATGTGTACTTCAAATTTCCATTGTTCCAGTGTCGATGGGTCAATCTTCAATCTACAACGGCACTTTTTGTGTTTCTCTGGATGGAGTAAGTCATGGCCTAGATGATGACAGGATGAAGTGTACTTTGTACCATATAAATTTATTACATCTGTCTAAATTTGTCCAAATATCTTGTTGTGTCTCTCCCCTAAAGCTGTGGCATTGTGACATGTTGCTTGTTATCCTATTCATTCGAGTTATTGCCTCACATTTACTACGATGATGCTTAGATGCAAATATTGGAACACAGTACGCAACAAAGCTAGAAATTATTATTGGGATGTTATGTAGACAATTTTTCAAGTTTTAATATGTACAATTTGTGTGTACATTTTGAGAATCTATAGTTCTAAACAATAATTTCATTTGTACAATGATGATTCAGGAAAAAAATGGTTAGATACCAATAGCAAGTTTAACAAGTTTGGACCAATAGCAAGTTTAACATGGATGTTAGGTTTGACTTCAATATGTTCACTGATTGCTTTTTGCTAGATTGGGTTGTTCCATTTAAGCCTCTCAAGTATTCGAGTTAATCGGTTAATTGGTGCAAAAACTAATTTAGTGTGATTACTAACAAGATCTATCAGAAAGACTTTGTTACTTTGAACATGTTTAGTGGAGTCTTAGTAACAAGCTATTGTAGAGCTTGTTACTACTAATAAGTTTGATCATTCTCTTATGATGCCATGTTATTCTATAAATCCTGTTAGATCAAGATTTTAATTACTTCGCATACGCTCTACTAACTTGATAGTAGAACTTGTTTAGTTACTCCTCAATACAATCGAGATGAACTCCCCACCGCCCTCCCCTACGATATCGCCGTCGGGGTCGCCAAGACCTTCGACATCGTCAGGAAAGGGCTCTCGCAAAGCAAGGAAGCCATCGGGGAGGCCGAAGGGCAGATGGGTAGTTCAGAGCTTGGATCCGGTGACCGGAGTTCCTGAGCCGGAAGAAACCCGCAAGAAGTGGCGGACGTTATGCGGGGTGGTCGCCCGTTCTAGGGTTAGGATCACCCTCGCCGATTGGGGCGAGCTGACACGGGAGGAGCGGAGGTCCCTGTTTGACGAAGTCAAGGGCTCCTTCATGTACCCGGAAGAGGTCGAAGCCGATTTCTACCGAGCAACTATACTGACGGCTGGGAAGTGCTGGAGGAATTTCAAGCACAGACTGGTGAGGGACTATCTCAAGCAAGATAAGTCGCCTTGCCAGGCATACCCGGATGTATCCGAAGAAGATTGGGTGGAATTCTGCGCCTTGAAGTCTTCTGAAGAGTTCCCAGGCAGATAGCCAGAAGGGGCAGGAGCTAGCCAGGAGGAACAAGCACCCGCACTATCTCAGCACCTCAGGGTACGTCGGTGCTAAGAAGAAATGGGCGAAGGAGGACGAGGAAGCGGAGAAGCACGGACAACAGCCGGTGTTCTCGAATTTCAGCGACAGCCGCATCCGGGACTGGTGCAGGGCGAGGTCTGAAGGTGGATCCTCGTGGTCAACATGTCTGGCGAAACCCAGAAGACGAGGAGGTCTATCAGAGAATGGTGGGGCTGAATGAGCAGGCTTCTCAAGGCTCGTTTGTGCCAAGTCGGGAGAAAGACATACTCTCCGAGGCCATCGGCACCAGGGAGCCCTTTGGACGCACCAGGGGTTTTAGAAATCTGGCAACATGGGGCAAAGCCTTCACCGCGATACGCAGGAGGCACGTCGGTAGAGGAAGAAAGCTAGAGCCGAGCAGATGAAAGCGGAGATAAAATCGTCCCTTGAGGCGCAATTTGAAGAAAGGATGAGAGCCATGGAGGAGAGGCTTTCCGCACAGTACCTGCAAGACAGGGTGCAAGCCGCAAGCCCGGGTGCCCGCCGGAGTAGCTGCGCCTCGGGTGCGGACGATGTTTCTCCCATCGACCAAATTGGGGGTCCGGCACGGTGCAAGATGCAGATACAGTTCGCTACGACGAACTTCTCAATGGACGCCGCGTACGGTCAGGTGTGGCCATCTCCTCCTGGAACGGTGATGCACGGTGTCCCGTTAACGGCAGGCTTCCGCGAGTGCAGGTCGAGTCATCACCCGACCTTCGCTAACTGTCCCTTGCCGAACGCGCGAGAAGCTGATGAGATGCAATTGCTAAGCGAGGCGGTCGGGTCGTTCGTCCAGTGGCCGAAGAAGGACATAGTCCTCGAATCAGCACCGACCGCACCGTCCTATCCTTTATGTTCGCCGGATGAAGGGATGATGAGGTTTTCACCGGTGGTTGATCCATCTCCACCGGAGGTTTCGAAGCAGCTCACCTTTCCTCAGCCAATGCCGACAGCCCCTGAACTCCCGGCAGTACCACAAGTGGAGAGCTCACGGCCAAGTCGTGTTCGAACGAGGAGTCAAGGGGCCACATCCAAGCTGAAAGTAGTCAGAGGCAAGAAGTCAGGTTCGAAACGGGTGGATGATGTTGAATATTCTATGGCAGAGCTAGCTCGCCAACATGTGCCGGGACAACCTATGGTGGACGCTAACGTGAACCTGGGCATCGCCTGCCGGACGCTTCATGATCATTACCTCGAGATGTCGAACAGGCCGTTCCCAGATACAGAAGTCGGCGTCGTAGTTTGCTTCAAGGAGGACGATTTCAAGCACCGTCAAGGAAACATGTTTCCCGTGGACTTCTCTGACATCTTCGACATGTTCCACTACCGTGAGCTGGACGCCGGGCTCATGCGATGCTTCACGCTGTAAGTCCTTACAACACAGCACCATTTTGTTTTATCACCGCTAAGTGCCTGCAATTTAACTCATTCTTCTCCTATACTCAGATACATGATTGATCTGACCGATAAAAGGAAGATGAGCAACTCTGTGGGGTTCGGCGACCCACATTTGATCTCGGCCCAAAGCATCGCGGCAAATAAGAACCTGGTGCGGGATTACGTCGTGCATTTACTCCATCAGTACTCCGCACGAGATTCCATCCAGGTTGCCTATAACATCGGGTAAGCCACATCCTTTGCAAATTCTCATCATTCGACGGCTAAACACGTAATAACTTCGCATCGTATAACCAGGGGCCATTGGATCCTCCTCGTGATCGTGCCGAAAGTGGAATAAGGTATATTACCTTGATTCCATGAGGCGTAGCGCTGACCATCGCAAGCAAGCGTACGTGGACATCATGCGTCTACTCGACGAGTGAGTACCAAAAACTTTCGACTTCGTCCATGCCTATTCTTTTTTCGTCCCAAAGGAAAAGACTGTTCGATGCTAATTGTTTTCAATCACGTAGAGCGTTCGGCATGTACGTCCAACAAGGAGGGAGACACAAGGAGGGAGTGGCCGTCGAGTTACGGCATGACTCCAAGTTTAAGGTATTTCGTAATGTCCTTGACTCCTCGAACTAATGCCATCATACTTCTGCCCTCTATACCTAATCGATATCCCTTTTGTAGTGCCGGCAACAACCCGAAGGGTCCGACGTCTGTGGGTATTACGTGTGTTTCCACATGCTAGCCCTTTGCAGCAACCCAAAGTACGGTGATCTAGCGGTACGAAACCATCGCCACTACTAATGTCTAGTGTTTAATCATGCTATTCGCCCTGAGCGTAAGCTTCATGTTTGCAGGAAGGGACGAAAATCATGGCAATCAAACAGTTAGAAGACATGGACATGGCCCAGATCCGGTCGCACATCGCTAGCTTCCTAAACAACGAGGTCATTAGTGCCCAAGGACGCTTCAGTATCTCGGCGGCAAGCTAGGAACTTAGGATTGTGATTAGTTAGATCATTACTTAGGTTTCTAGTTAGGTCATTAGTTAGGTTTATAGTTCGGAAGCTTCAAACTTTGTAGTTATCTTTCGAACTTGTGGTCTCCAATGATAAGTGCACTTGGAGTTTGTAAATGTCATTTACTTTTTCTCTCGGTGCTAACGTATATATGGGTGTCAAATAATTCTATCTTCTTCTTATGAATGTCACTATTTAACAAATGAGACTTTTTTATCAACAGATATCGTGTACGGAGGCTGCGGCGAGTGGTTGTATTCATGTGAAGAACTTAAGAGATGTTTACTTTTTTCAATTTGATCAATATCATTGCTGTGAATTGAGTATATGTCACAAATGAACAAGTTTTGTAATATTACTTATATGTGTATGTATGTGAATGTTTGAAGTTTATGTCTTGTGATTGATGCGAGAATGAATGATTGAATAGTGTGCTATATAAATCTGTTGTATACGTGCTGTGCTATAGAAAATTCATATGAACTGTTTGCCTTTTCAGGGAGGCTAGTAAATCAGGCAAAATAATGCCTGTTTAAAAACATATCCGAGGCGGTTGCAACTGAACAACCGCCTCGGATATCTCCTAATGGAGGCGGTTAAGCTATCTTCACTGCCTCGGATAAGGAGTTATCCGAGGCGGTTAAGTTATTCTGAGTGCCTCGGATAACTACTTATCCGAGGTGGTTAAATTATTCTGACTGCCTCGGATAACTCCTTATCCGAGGCGGTTAAGTTATTCTGACTGACTGAGATAACTCCTTATCCGAGGCGGTTAATAAAATGTAACCGCCTCCGATTACTCCTTATCCGTGGCGGTTGCCGCGTTTCAACCGCCTCGGATAAGTCTAATCCGAGGCGGATGCATAACCGCCTCCGATGCATGCCCCCATATCCACAACCACTCCGTGGAGGCGGCTGGTATAACCGCCTCGGATGTGCTATTTCAACCGCCTCGGATATGGATTTCTGTACTAGTGTACCTAACCATAATCCTCTGATCGATCCGCCGCCTCCTAAACCCCTGTCCTCCAACGGTGCACGCCCTACTGTCGCTGCTCTCTCTTGCAGTCTTGGTCCTGTTGCTCTCTCTCCCTAGCACAAGGCAGAGGTGCCACTGGCGAAGAGATGACTGGCCCGTCACACAGATGCTGCAGGGGACATTGCTGATCTCCGTTTCGTCATCGTTGGACCTGTCTATGGGAGGGATGGGTGTGCAGGCGCTCAACGGCTCCTTGTTGGACCTAGAGATCCTTAGCGGGGCTTGTAGGAGATGCCATTCCAGCTACTAGTGCCCGTGAAGGATATGGAGTGCCCCATGATGGCCGGGATGGCCGCACAAGTGACCATGTTTGGGCCAAGAACCTTGGAAGGAACGGCCGAGAGACACTCAATTTCGATACATGCGACAATATCTTCTCCAAGTCGGGCATCTCGATCCTTCTGTGTTGCCGGGAGCTCGTCGATGCGTCTTCCACGCCCTGCCGCACCACTACGTCTAGCGCTCGACACCGCTTGTCCTCGTCAACACCCACCTTTCTGATGGCGCCTCCTTCACTCGCCTCCCGTGCTCCTTCCGCGTCATCGTGGAGGATGGGGACATCGGGGTTGCCGAATTTGGCAGTGTCACGTCTACACTGAGCTCGAGGCAGGTGGCTGTGGGTGTTGGGACAGATGATTGTATACCCGCACGCCCTAATTGCTAGGCCATCTACGCCACTTAGTTAGGCCATTGGCTATCAATTAGGAAATTTGTTATCTGACGTTAGCCAACTACTTGTATATATATCACCTATGAATATCAATATATACAAGTGTTGTTGCCAATCACTCGATCTCTCTCATTCTACATGGTATCAGTCGCCGTGTTCTCCTTGTGAACACCATCCTCTTCTCTGCTTCCGCCCACTCTGATTCACCAACCCCGCCACCATGGACAGCCCCGGCTCTACCGCCTCCTCCGGCTTCACAAACCCCTTCGTTTCTGCACCCACCACCATCTCCAACCAAGGATATGCACTGGGCACAAATCCGACCAGCTTGTCGACACTGGCGGCGATCAGTGGACGGTAGCCTGTCGTTGCTCTTTTTCATAATTAGACATTACATACGGTTTTGAAAAATGTCTATGATGTATTTTTGTCATCATAGACGATTTATCATACATAGGTCTGTGACGACGATTGCGATCCGTCTACGATGTGGTCTTTTGTAGTAGCGATGGGCCTTTAATTATAATTATGGCAATCTACCAGTTATGATTTATTTAGTTATAATTATGAAAATATGTCGGTTGTGATTTGTTTAGATACAATTATAAGGATGTATTGGTTGTGATCTGTCACCACTACTAAATAATCTGACGTGGTGTTGATCGCATATATATATACACGGTAGCGCTAATCTGCCCTCAGGATGCCGATTTGCTATTCTACGCACCGGTGGTAAATCTGTGGCGATTTTTACTGTTAGTTTCAGGTATCGCTGGTAAATTACTATCAGCTGAGAAGGGTTTACTATAATCTAGCCACACTTTTACATCCTGCGCAATTTTATCGATGGTAATTGCACAGCGGCTTACGATCATGATTTTACTACATGAGTTATTTCCTTTCTAGTATGGCGTGGTTAGACGTGTAATAAATCTATTGCCATGAGATAGTAAAAGCATGTACAATAATAGTAATTTTGAGATATGTTTAAATAGTCTCTCATACTACAAGAAGTGATAGTAAAAACATTCCTACAAAGGTAGTACTTTGTAGAAACTTTTGCTGTCCGAGCCAGAAAACGATAGTAAAAACTATTAATCAAAACTACTACTTTGAATACACAAAATTACTGCTAGAGCTATTCTGCGCTTAGGGACAGATTAGGAGATCTATGTACATATATATAATATGATATATATAAATATATATGTATTACTGAGTAGGAGTAACCTCACGGAAAGGAACACAAAACATGACCATACCAATATCTAAAGCAGAAGTAAAAATGAACAAGATAATGAATGCTATATGTATGACCATATTTCCTTACATTATAGGTTATGAGAAATTTTCATACCCTCCCAAGCTATTCTAAACTATCTATTCCTTTCGATCCAAGGGTCTAGATTAAGCACGTTGGCCTACTACCTCCTGGAAGGTCACCCATGACTACATACTAGACATTAATGATTTTTGTATTGATATATTTTGATGATGGGTAGTACTACCACCATGGGCTCGTAGCCAGGTCCACGAGTTCATCAATGGGCCTCTAGGAAGCGTAGGCCTCTAGTCAGTGAATCCTTATCGGGATGGGAAAGCAACACTTAACACGTCACTGGGAAGAAGTCCAACTCGTGTACTACGAGGACTCAGGATATGGCAACGAGAAGGAGTCCGACTCGTGGACTACGAGGACTCGATACAAGGTTATCGCCCAGTTCCACCTATATATAGGCACAAACCCCTCCAAGAGGGGACAAGTTGAATTAGATCGAGAAGCCCTAGTCGTCTAGCCGCCTTCGAGATCTATAGCCTTAGCATACAAATCGCCGGGTTCCCTACCCGTCGAGTTCCCCTTGTAAACCGATCTCGCCGAGTTCCCTGCTCGTCGAGTTCTCTTTGTAATCGTCTGTACACCAGACCGCATATCAATTCCATCAAGAGCAGGACGTAGGGCTATTACCCATCTCGGGGGCCCGAACCTAGGTAAATCTGTGTCCGGAGCTCGAGTTGATCTGAGTCACAGCCCCGCTACCGTATAAATACGTGCTGTATGGGTACGATCATCGGTACCCCCATATACCATACATCGGCAGCTGGCGCCCACCGTAGGGCCCTTACGTCAGCTTGAATCTACTCCAACACACTTACCGACAAGATGGTGTACGCGGGCTTCGACGACAAAGACTTCTATGACGTCTCGTCTGGATCTCGCAATAGCTGCACCAACGCTGAAAGGACCAAGGGTGCCGATTAGAGGGGGGTGAATAGGAGGCTAATTAAAAGTACTTCATTTTAATCTTGATAACTGGATATTGACTTAGCAGACTATCAGAATTAAATGGCTGTGTGACAGATTCCTAGCACAGGTGAAATACGATAAGTAAAATAACACGTGGCTGTCACACAGGTGGGTCACACAGGTGATTTAAAAACTAGCACAGGATAGGTAAATAATGTGGCTGTGACACAGGTGACTAAGACAGGTAGAAAAGATGATATATATAACACCTGAAACACAGCTAGTACAAGCAGGCACAAAGCAAATTAAGCAAGTATAAAGTAGATCTGAATCAGATGAACAAGAGTATCTCAGATCATATAAGCATGCAATGAATATAACTGCTAGAGGAAATAGGCTAAGCACTCAGAGAGAGACAAGTGGATTTATCCCGAAGTTCCCTACTCTTTTCAGAGAGGTACGTCTCCATTGGAGAGACTACTCGAAGAGATAGTCAGCACTGAATCGTGCTTGTTCTCCGAGTACCTGACGTTCAGGCCTCTTCCTTGCTTGTGGAGGTCCTTTTGCCTTGCAGCAGGATGACCTCGATGCTCCTTCACAAACTTACTGATTCAACCCACACAAGCTTGGGTGATATCAGCAACTCCTACACCCGTCTAGGAGTAGACACTCCAAGAGTAACAGATGATGCAGCAGCAATCTCTTGGAGGAACCTTTGCTCCTGCTCAAAGCTCACAAACTCACTTGGACTGACCCTTAGGCTTTTAGCTCTTGTTGAGTGGTTGGAGGCTTTGCAACGGTCGTATGTGATTCACTGGTTTGAGCAAGGTTAAGGACGAAGTCCTCCCCTGGTCCACTATATATAGGGTCCTCAGGCACTTGACCGTTACCCTGTTGCCACGTAGGATTAAGTGAACCACCGGTGTTAGCCACCGGTGACACAGCTACACACTACGCCCAACTGCACCCGGCTCAGGCAGACCGACACCTGTGTCACCGGCGGCACACACAGGTGAACCCTTAGCTGATAGCCGCACTACTCAGCCCGGTCCTGGCACATGACATGCCCTCAGCATACGTCAAACTCTAATACCTAAAAGGAGAGAACCTCCGACAGACTTCTGACACATCAGACCACCTATCGCAGTGCAGGTACCTTAGCATTTTCAAGCTCTCCGCTGTACAGGGATGTACCTGAGTCATAGAGCGGAAGACCACCTGTGACACAGCTGTGTCACACAGGTGCCTAAAGCTCTAGGGTTTTCACTGTTAGTACTGCAGAGCACGAACACAAAATAGCTTCATACTTTGTGCAAAGCTATTGACACAGGGCAATTGACCTCAAAGCATCAATCCACTTGACCAACACTCTGAGCAATGAGCAAGGTTCCCTTAGACAACTGCTACTGTTTCATCCCTCTTGATAGTACGGGTGATTCCTATGGACTCAAAGAAACTAGCAAATCTAGGCTTTACCTGCCACCAACTGAAGTCATGGCCCTTGACGCATCAAGCCACCATCACCTTGCTTGCAGCTCCCTGCACAGCACCGGCTTCTTCTCAGCTGTGACACAGCTGCCTAGCACAGCCATCTCTTTGTCCTTGAAACCACCTTGTACCCTTTTTTGGTGACCATCCTTCACTGGATAATCCTTCTTCATGGAACCTGTAAACTCTGCTTACACTCATTATAAATATTAGATTCCAGTTTAAGTTGCCATTAACCATCAAAACCATATTAGGGCCTAGATGATCTTTCAAACGCCCCTCATCAAGCAGCGGCTCGCCGACTCAGCAACAACTCGCGATGCCAACCCACTTGACGGCTCTACGAGTCGTTGTTACTCCACGCGGCCGCTCAAGCTTCAACCCCTATGCTTTAGATCCACGCGATCTACGAAGCAAGATCAACTTCAGGTGCGCGCTGGTGCTGGTACCAGGCTCGGTCACTATCCGACCGAGTTACATCCGGCTGATCTCAGGCACCATCTCGACAGGAAGCACCTCCATTCCACTACACGACAACATCATTACGGAGCCCGAGGTATCTTCCACCAAGGCAACTCCTCTCGCAGCAGCCAAGGATCGAATATTCTTGACGATGCCTTCCCTGGAGATTGCTCGAACCTCCGCTTTATTACAACTCCAGAAAGGTTTGACTACGACTTCCCCCATGTTTACATGGCGGAAGCAGATACTACACCAGGGCAATTCGCCCTTTAGCTGATGGGAACGCTTCTTCATCAATTACCCCAATCTCCGAGGCAGGGAAAAAAGCCGCTCACTCACGGGCCCTCGCCGCCCAAATTAAACAGGCGCTGTCTGATTGCTTCGACGATGCAACTTGACTACTCTATGAGGAACACGAGCGGACACTGGCCGACATCCAATATGTCGCTGAGACTGCACATGACAAAGCCAGGGCTCTGATCAACTCTGATCTAGATGCCAACAATGCCGATCCGAACGGCGAGCCACGTAGCCGCTCTGAGGAAGTATTTTCTGATGGCTTGCATTCTTATCAGTTTAGATATGTTGGATGAATGATCAGAGCATTATCTAACTGAAGTAGATACTGATATAGATGCTCAGATTAAAATATGAAGATTCATGTCAGAGCATATTAACATAATTAATTAGAGCAAGCATATCAAACAAATGTATATCAGAGCAAAATGACATATGTATATCAGAGCAAAATGTGCATCAGACAGAGCATAAGAATGCATAAGAGATACAATGTTATCAAGACATAACATACAGAAGAAGAACCAAGTCTTGATACATCAGAGATACATCATTTTGAAAATAAATTTACCCTTCCCATAAATAGCATGCAAAAACTCTCCCCCTTACACCACTTCCCCCCTTACACCATTCTCTCCCCTTCCCATAAAAGGAAAAAGGGAAAGAGATGCTTTAAGAAGACTTGGTCTTGAGCAGCTGGAGCACTTCTGAAAGCTAGTTGGATACATCGGATAGCTGAGCTTGAACTTGATCCACATTTGCTTTCAGATGAGCGACCTCCTCTCGAAGCTGGCGATTCTCTCGACGCAGAGCAGCAAACTGAACGGGCATGACCTTGTTCTGATAAGCTCTGGCAGCATCTGGTGAAAGCCGGGTCCTGGACAAGGTGCCATCATCAGCTACCTGTAACACAGGTATGAAACTCAGCTATGTCTGACACAGGAGCAGCAGCTGTGACACCGGTGGGGACGTGGCAAGGAACAGGAGAGGTCCTTTGAGCAGCAGGTTGATCAGCTGTGTAACTGGGCGATGGCACAGCTGGTTCAGGAGAGTCTCCAAATAAAGCAGGAACTGCAACCTTATCTGGGTTATCATCTGCCTGAGGTCTAAGCTGGGTTTTGGTAGTCTTCACAGAGAAATCAAAGTTGGAATCCAGAAGACTTGTTCTTTGAAGGATCATGTACATGATGTACGATCCATACCTCAGCTTAGTCTTTTTATCCTTAGATACAGCATCTATCTCATGAAATATGTATCTGGCTATATCAAAATGCTGATTTTTGGCCATGTGCACCAATATTTGCCAAGTTGCATTGTAGACTGCATCTGTGTTTCCCCCTTTGGGTTGAAGAGTGACATTGAGTATCTTAATCAGATGCTTTGCTGTAATGGTTATCCCTTTGAAATAAACATGATCTGTAGGGATTTGGCAGGGAATCTGAAGTTCCTTGGGTAGAATTTTCTTCTCACTTCATTTGGAACTGGTGCAAGCTTGAACAGATTTGGCATTCCTGGTTCAAGAGGGGCATGCATCAACTATTGAACTCTGGAGCTGTGATAGAAAGCAGTTGACCTCTTGTCTTCCAGAGCATAACATCCTGATTTTCCTGTTCTATCCATACTGTGGCATAGAACTCCTTTATGATCTCAGGATCATAATCTTGCTGGAGATTGCATAAGAAGTCAAGACCTGAGGCTTGAATCAGAGATGGAACTGCCCTCAGCCTTGAATCTGTCATAGCTGACCAATCTATGGTCTTGCAATCCACAAATCCTTTTGATGCAAGAATCTCATGATATACACCCCTTTGATGTTCATTATGAAATCTGGAGTCTGAGCAAACTGGAGCTATGAACTCCTGATCTTCAGAGAAGTATGGATTTGTTGACCTCATCCTTATGAATGAACTTGGTCTCATAGAGGCAACTTTGCATTTTGACTTCTTTGGATCACTCTTGGGCAACTTCTTAGCAGCAGCTTTTGAGATGAATTGCATTTGATTTGCCTCAGTTCTTAGAGCATAGGAGAATATAAAATGGTACTTTGTCTCTAAGTCCTCTGATCCAACTGAGTGACTAGGGTTTTGCAAAGGCTTACTTTGATTGAGATTGAGCTTTTCTACAGAAGAATCAGCGTTAGAGTTCCACGGAGTGCTTCCTCCAACTTGTTGAAAAGATTTCGAGGGTGAAATTGGCGAGAACGTTGAGAACTCGTAAATTTGGCGCACGGTGGAAGTTCTAAGGTTTTGAGTTGGAAGCGGTTTCTGTGGGAGCGCAGCAACTCTTTATATAGGCCGGAGGGTTATAAGGTGGCTGTGTCACAGTTGACATAAGGACCTGTGACACAGGTGGAAGAGATGAATACCCTGACCTATGGAATTTGAAAGCATTCACCTGAGACACAGCTGGGAGACTCAGGTGACAAGTATTTCATCTAGTGAACACCAAGATTGATTGATTTAGATAAGAAAGAAAGCATTAGCACTATCAGAGAGTCCTTAAATGATCTTCTCAGTGTCAGCTTGCCAGAAAATCAATCAAGCAAAGCTAAAACTGACATGAGTTGATCTAGGCAAAAACTTGTACACATAAGAGTGTACTTTACAGACCACAAGATATGATTTCAGCATGATGCAATGCACACACCTGTGAGACAGGTGGGTGGCACAGGTACAATGATGCAAATGATTAAGATGAAATCACATCAGCTGGACACCAAGCCAAAACCTTTTACTGCAGGTTAGAGACATCAATGATATTCAATTCACTCCTCAGGGCACAGAACCTAGTCTCATCTAAGGGCTTGGTGAATATATCAGCTAATTGTTTTTCAGTCCTTGCATGGCACAGCTGTATATCTCCCTTTTCTACATGATCTCTAAGGAAGTGGTGCCTCACTTCTATGTGTTTAGATCTTTGGTGATGTACTGGGTTGTTGGCTAACTTGATTGCACTTTCATTATCACAGAAGAGGGGTACTTGATTAAAAGATACGCTGAAATCTTTCAAGGTCTGCCTCATCCATAATAATTGAGCACAACAACTACCAGCAGCTATATACTCAGCTTCTGCAGTGGAAAGGGCTACTGAGTTTTGTTTCTTGGATGACCAGGACACTAAGGAATGCCCTAGAAATTGACAGGTACCTGAGGTGCTTTTTCGGTCAACCTTACACCCTGCATAGTCACTATCAGAATAGCCAACTAGCTCAAAATTTGCACATTTAGGGTACCACAAGCCAAATCCTGAAGTGTGAATTAAATATCTCAGAATCCTGCGGACTGCCACTCTGTGACAATCCTTAGGGTTAGCTTGGAATCTAGCACACATGCAAACACTAAGCATAATATCAGGCCTAGATGCACACAAGTAAAGCAATGAACCTATCATGGATCTAAATTCATTCTGATCAGCAGACTTACCTTCAGTGTTTAGATCCAGATGGCCATTAGTTTGCATGGAAGTGTAGTGTGTATACCTTTTGCATCCTTCATGTCAAACTTAGTGATGACGTCTTTGGTAAACTTTTCTTGTGAGATGAAAGTCCCTTCCTTTAGTTGATGGATCTGAAGTCCTAGGAAGTACTTGAGTTCTCCATCCAAAGACATCTCAAATCTCTTGGTCATCAACTTGCTAAACTCTTTACTCATAGAACGGTTAGTACTACCAAATATTATGTCATCGACATAAATTTGGCACATAAATAATTCTTTTCCATTTCTTTTAGTGAATAGAGTTGTATCAACTAAGCCCATTTTAAATCCATTGCTGATTAGAAATTCTTTCAATGTATCATACCATGCTCTTGGTGCTTGTTTTAAACCATAGAGTGCTTTGTGTAGTTTATAGATATGGTATGGTTTCTTGTCATTTTCAAAACCAAGTGGCTGCTCAACATATACAAGTTCAGAAAGTTTACCATTCAGAAATGATGACTTGACATCCAGTTGGTAAAGCTTGATGTTGTGATGAGTAGCATATGCTAAGAGGATTCTGATGGCTTCAAGTCTTGCTACTGGAGCAAATGTTTCTCAAAAGTCCAGACCTTCTACTTGTGTGAACCCTTGAGCCACAACTCTAGCTTTGTTTCTTACCACCAGTCCATTTGTGTCTTGCTTGTTCCTGAAGACCTATTTGGTTCCAATCACATTATGATCTTCAGGTCTTTCCACCAGTGACCATACTTCATTTCTTTCAAACTGATTGAGCTCTTCATGCATAGCATTGATCCAGTCAGCATCCTTTAGAGCTTCACCTATGGTCCTGGGTTCAACATTTGAGACAAAAGAGTACACTACCCCAAAAAACATCTCTGCTGAACCATCTCTACTGACGGGTATGGAATACCCGTCAGTAGTAGTCATCTCTACTGACGGGCGAGAGAGGAACCGTCAGTGGTGACTTTACAGAAAATCCAGGTTCCGAAAAAAGGATCATCACTGACGGGCACAAAATGTGGCCCGTCAGTGATTATATTGCTCCACTGACAACGGGTTTCCACTGACGGGCATGAAATCTGGCCCATCAGTACTGTGTAAGTCACCACTGACGGGCCCAAGGTTTGGCCCGTCAGCAGTGATTTCAGCCCACACCGAACCCTAGAAGGCTAGAAAAGTCCTCCACGCCGCACACTCCCCATCATCCAAAAACTGCTAAGGATCAGACCAGAGCTCGCTCCCTCTCTCGTCCAGATCTACGCCCCCGCCCCGCGCTTCCTCCCGCCGCTGCCGCCCTCCCCCTCGCTGCCTCCCTCCCCGCCGCCTCCCTCCCCTCGCACCGCCGCCCTCCTCGCCGCCGCCCTCCCCCACGCCGCCTCCCCCGCGCCGCCGCCCTCCCCCGCGCCGCCTCCCCCGCGCCGCCGCCCTCCCCCGCGCTGCTTCCCTCCCCGCCGCCTCCCTCCCCTCGCACCGCCGCCCTCCCCGCCGCCTCCCTCCCCTCGCACCGCCGCCCTCCTCGCCGCCGCCCTCCCCCGCGCCGCCTCCCCCGCCGCCTCCCTCCCCGCCGCCTCCCTCGCCGCCGCCCTCCCCCGCCGCCGCCCTCCTCGCACCGCCGCCCTCCCCGCCGCCTCCCTCCCCTCGCACCGCCGCCCTCCCCCGCGCCGCTTCCCTCCCCGCCGCCGCCCTCCCCACGCCGGAGGGATGGTCGAGTCCGACGGTAAGGCTGAGGCGCACGAGCTCAGGCACCGCGCCGTCCGCCGCTTCGCCGACGTCTACGCCGCCGCGGGGGCCTCCAACAGGTACCGGATTTGCTCTCTTCTGCCATCCTCTGTCGGGATCTTAAGACCCCGGGTCTGCTCGACGCGATGCAGGGCGGCGGGCTGGCTTGGAGCAGCAGTGAGGTGGGCGGCGGGCTGGCTGGGAGCAGCGGCGAGGCGGGCAGGGCGGGCGGCGGGCTGGCTGGGAGCAGCGGCATGCGGCGACGGAGCTGGCGCAGGGCGGTGGCCGACGTCCTCTTCGCGCTGCTAGCCACCGAGGGCCGCGACGGGCGACGGCCCAGGATTGCCTGATCCGCGACGGTGCGACGGGCGGCGACCCGGGATGGCCGGATCTGCGTCTTCGTCCCCGTTGCGCGGCGCTACACCGGCCGCCGGTCCGGCACCACCTACTTCCAGCGCATGGGCGACTGGCGGCGGCCCGGGACGGCCGGACGGGATCTGGCGTCTTTTTTTTAAATGCCCTGAAAACTCACCACTGACGGGCAGATAGACCCTCTACTAACGGGCATGGCACCCGTTAGTGGAAGTACCCTCTACTGACGGGCATGACACTCGTCAGTGGAAGTTAGACTTCCACTGACGTGATGTTACTGACGGGCGCTAAACCCGTCAGTGGAGGGTTTAAGCGCCCGTCAGTAGAGTGCATTTCTGGGGTAGTGGTAATGCTCACAAAAATTAGCAATTCGAGATCGAGTGGTCACTCCCCTATTAATGGCACGATGATGTTGTCCACAGGGTGATCCTTCTGCAGCCGGCTGATCACAAGGGGATCTGGGTTAACTGCCTGTGTCACAGCTGATGGAGTTGCCTGTGACACCGGTAGTTCTTCCTGTGACACAGCTGGGTGTGTCAGGTCCTCTGCGTCCAGTTGATCATTGGCTGGGTTGCACTCGAACTCTATATCTTGAACTCCAGTGTCTTCAAGAATTGATGAAGAAGAGGGTTCTTGATCACTTGGTGAGGCAGGCTCCTCCTTGATGGTGGGTCTGATCTCACCAGTGGACTTCTTTAGAATATCCTCATTTCCTACATCAATAGCAACTTGCTCTCCTTGAGAGCCATAAGACTCATCAAAATCCACATCTATAGATTCTTCAACAACCTTAGAGGAAGTGTTAAAGACTCTATAGGCATGGGAGTTAGTGGAATAACCAAGGAATATACCAACATCAGATTTAGCTTCAAACTTAGTTAGGCGTTTGCCTTTCCTAAGAATGTAGCACTTACAACCAAATACTCTGAAGTATGATATGTTAGGCTTGCTGTTGGTGAGCAGTTCATAAGGAGTCTTCTTGAGTAGTGGATGTAAATATATCCTGTTGATAGAGTGACAAGCAGTATTGACAGCTTCAGCCCAAAATCTTGGTGAAGTCTTGTACTCATCCAGTAGAGTCCTTGCCATCTCTATCAAAGTTCTGTTCTTCCTTTCCACCACTCCATTTTGTTGTGGAGCATATGGACCTGAGAATTCATGCTTGATTCCATGCTTGTCCAGAAATGCTTCCACCTTGGAGTTCTTGAATTCACTCCCATTGTCACTCCTGACCTTTACTAGGTTTACCTTCCACTCATTTTGTACTCTGACAATGAGATGCTTGAATTTCTTGTACACCTGTGTCTTCTCCTTCAAAAAGAACACCCAAGTATACCTAGAGAAATCATCTACAATGACAAAGCCATATTTGTTACCTCCTAAGCTCTCATAGGTTGTTGGACCAAAGAGGTCAATGTGAATGAGCTCGAAGGGAGTGGAGGTTGTCATGATGTTCTTCGGTCGATGAGCAGCTCCAACTTGTTTGCCAGCTTGACATGCACTGCAGGGCTTGTCTTTTTCAAACTTCACCTTCTCCAAGCCTATAACATAGTCATGTTTGCTCAGCTTGTTTAGAAGCTTCATCCCAGCATGTCCTAGCCGCCTGTGCCACAGCCATCCGACACTGGTCTTTGCCATTAGACACCATGGAGCTGCTGCAGGCTGTTCATTGAAATTCACAGTGTATAGCTTACCAGACCTGCATCCTTCAAACACTTGAGAATCATCAGATAGTTTGGAAGCTATAACCTTATCAGGATAGAAAGTAACTTTCATGCCTGTGTCACACAGCTGTGACATAGACATCAGACATAGCCTATCTGATCAACAAGCATTACATTTGATAAGGAGTGATTCTCAGATATGGCAACTTTACCAATGCCATTTACCTTTCCTTTAGAGTTGTCTGCATAGATCACATATATTACTTGGAAGATTTTCACTAGTGATCTCTACAAACTCCTCCCTGCCCTCCAGTCATATGTTGTGTACATCCACTGTCCACAACTCCACTCAGTTCCACTAGAGACAGTTTCCTTAGAGTCCTTAGCCATGAGGCATAAGGGAGCAGGAGTGGATGGAGCTTGATCAGCCTTGAAGTTCAGCATGGAGCTGTGTGACCTGGCTGTGTCACAGCTGGGTCCATCAGGGCAAGCTGATAGCAATCCCAGCTACCTGTTCTTCGTCCTCTGACTCTTCCTCTGAGCCAGAGTCATCTGATACCCAAGCTTGTCCCACATAGGCTCTGGCAGTGGCCTTGTTCTTGGGAATGAGCTGGGTGCTTGCTGTTGAAGGTTTTCTTCTTGCCATTGAAGTCCTTCTTCTTCTTGAAATGGCTGTTGTCCTTCTTCTTTGCTGGACAATCAGCTGCAAAGTGGCCTTCCTTGCCACACTCAAAGCATTTGTTGTCTCTGGATGGTTTCTTTCCTCTGAACCTCTCAGTAGACCCAAACTGCTTCTTTTTCCTATAAAATTTCCTGAAGTTCCTTGTGAGAAGGATTAGCTCACTCTCTTCTCCACTGGTCATCTCATCATTCAGCTCTTCACTGCTATCACTCTCAGGGATGAGAAGCAGAAGCAGTGGTCTTCAGTGCAATGTTCTTCTTGACAGTGGCTGAGGAGGTGTGCTTTCCTTCTTGCTTGATTTCCATCTCATGTGTTAGGATCCTTCCTAACACCTCAGTTGGCTTCATCTTCTCAAATCCCATCTTTCTCTTTTAGCATGAGAACAAGAGTTCTATATTGCTTGGGAAGCACAGATAAGAACTTCTTGATCACATCTTCATCCTCAACTCTGTTGGAGCCCAAAGCCTTCAGCTGGTTGGTGATGAGAGTCAATCTTGAGTATAGAGAATTTATATCTTCACCAGGCTCATGCTCGAATCTCTCCAGAGTTGATTCCAGCAGTCCTCTCTTGGACTTTTTCAGGGTGTCACTGCCCTCATATATCTGCTGTAAGGTATCCCAAATCTCCTTAGCAGACTCCATTGTGCTGACTCTGTTAAAGTCATGTTCTTGCAAGCCCATGAAGATGGCAGTGGCAGCTCTGGCATTATTCTGGATACTCTTCTTGTCGTTGACGTGTAAGTTGTAGCATTCTCCAGTCATAACCTGTATGAACAACATCCCACACATCTGGATCGATAGCGGTAAGATGCATCTGCATCTTCCTTTTCCAGAAAGCATAATTAGATCCAGTAAAGACAGGTATTTTACCCTCATAGCCCGACATCCTTTACTCTGGCTGTTAAGCCAATTCAAAGAGCAACCTTGCTCTGATACCAATTGAAAGGACCAAGGGTGCCGACTAGAGGGGGGTGAATAGGAGGCTAATTAAAATTACTTCGTTTTAATCTTGATAACTGGATATTGACTTAGCAGACTATCAGAATTTAAATGGCTGTGTGACAGGTTCCTAGCACAGGTGAAATATGACAAGTAAAATAGCACGTGGCTGTCACACAGGTGGGTCACACAGGTGATCTAATAACCTAGCACAGGTAGGCAAGTAATGTGGCTGTGACACAGGTGACTAAGACAGGTAGAAAAGATGATATATATAACACCTGAAACACAGCTAGTACAAGCAGGCACAAAGCAGATTAAGCAAGTATAAAGTAGATCTGAATCAGATGAACAAGAGTATCTCAGATCATATAAGCATGCAATGAATATAACTGCTAGAGGAAATAGGCTAAGCACTCAGAGAGAGACAAGTGGATTTATCCGAAGTTCCCTACTCTTTTCAGAGAGGTACGTCTCCGTTGGAGAGACTACTCCGAAGAGATAGTCAGCACTGAATCGTGCTTGTCCTCTGAGTACCTGACGTTCAGGCCTCTTCCTTGCTTGTGGAGGTCCTTTTGCCTTGCAGCAGGATGACCTCGATGCTCCTTCACAAACTTACTGATTCAGCCCACACAAGCTTGGGTGATATCAGCAACTCCTACACCCGTCTAGGAGTAGACACTCCAAGAGTAACAGATGATGCAGCAGCAATCTCTTGGAGGAACCTTTGCTCGTGCTCAAAGCTCACAAACTCACTTGGACTGACCCTTAGGCTTTTAGCTCTTGTTGAGTGGTTGGAGGCTTTGCAACGGTCGTATGTGATTCACTGGTTTGAGCAAGGTTGAGGACGAAGTGCTCCCCTGGTCCCCTATATATAGGGTCCTCAGGCACCTGACCGTTACCCTGTTGCCACGTAGGATTAAGTGAACCACCGGTGTCAGCCACCGGTGACACAGCTACACACTACGCCCAACTGCACCCGGCTCAGGCAGACCGACACCTGTGTCACCGGCGGCACACACAGGTGAACCCTTAGCTGATAGCCGCACTACTCAGCCCGGTCCTGGCACATGACATGCCCTTCAGCATACGTCAAACTCTAATACCTATAAGGAGAGAATCTCCGACAGACTTCTGACACATCAGACCGCCTATCGCAGTGCAGGTACCTTAGCATTTTCAAGTTCTCCCCTGGTACAGAGATGTACCTGAGTCATAGAGCGGAAGACCACCTGTGACACAGCTGTGTCACACAGGTGCCTAAAGCTCTAGGGTTTTCACTGTTAGTACTGCAGAGCACTAACACAAAACAGCTTCATACTTTGTGCAAAGCTATTGACATAGGGCAATTGACCTCAAAGCATCAATCCCCTTGACCACCACTCTGAGCAATGAACAAGGTTCCCTTAGACAACTGCTACTGTTTCATCCCTCTTGATAGTACGGGTGATTCCTATGGACTCAAAGAAACTAGCAAATCTAGGCTTTACCTGCCACCAACTGAAGTCACGGCCCTTGACTCATCAAGCCACCATCACCTTGCTGGTAGCTCCCTGCACAGCACCGGCTTCTTCTCAGCTGTGACACAGCTGCCTAGCACAGCCATCTCTTTGTCCCTGAAACCACCTTGTACCCTTTTTGGTGACCATCCTTCACTAGATAATCCTTCTTCATAGAACCTGTAAACTCTGCTTACACTCATTGTAAACATTAGATTCCAGTTTAAGTTGCCATTAACCATCAAAACCATATTAGGGCCTAGATGATCTTTCAAACGCCCCTCATCAAGCAGCGGCTCGCTGACTCAGCAACAACTCGCGATGTCAACCCACCCGACGGCTCTACGAGTCGTTGTTACTCCACGCGGCCGCTCAAGCTTCAACCCCTATGCTTTAGATCCACGCGATCTACGAAGCAAGATCAACTTCAGGCGCGCGCTGGTGCTTCTACCAGGCTCGGTCACTATCTGACCGAGTTACATCCGGCTGATCTCAGGCACCATCTCAACAGGAAGCACCTCCGTTCCACTACACGACAACATCATTACGGAGCCCGAGGTATCTTCCCCCAAGGCAACTCCTCTCGCAGCAGCCAAGGATCGAATATTCTTAACGATGCCTTCCCTGGAGATTGCTCGAACCTCCGCTTTATTACAACTCCAGAAAGGTTTGACTACGACTTCCCCCATGTTTACATGGCGGGAGCAGATACTACGCCCCGGGCAATTCGCCCTTTAGCCGATGGGAACGCTTCTTCATCAATTACCCCAGTCTCCGAGGCAGGGAAAAAAGCCGCTCACTCACGGGCCCTCGCCGCCCAAATTAAACAGGCGCTGTCTGATTGCTTCGACGATGCAACTCGACTACTCTATGAGGAACACGAGCGGACACTGGCCGACATCCAATATGTCGCTGAGACTGCACATGACGAAGCCAGGGTTCTGATCAACTCTGATCTAGATGCCAACAATGCCGATCCGAACGGCGAGCCACGTAGTCGCTCCGAGGAAAGACGAGACCAGCATACTGGCTCTAGACATCAGCGGGTTGAAGAGTCGCCCCACACAGCACGAACCCGACGGCAATCCCCGACAAAGAACCGAACTCGGTCATGATCGCCTAGTAGTAGCCGTGACCGTGGTCGTAAGGATTGCGATGATCACGATAACCACCGCAGACGTGGCAAAGCCCGCATGGACGATTCGAGTTGGGAGGATCGCCACCGCAACAACAAACACCGTTCCCACCACCGTGACAATCGCCATCACCGTCACGAACGCTATCTCAACTATTCATCAGAAGACGATGGCTTCATCCCCCGTATTATCGCCGGTTGCCCTGCGTTCTCTTCTCGACTATGAGGAGCGCGAATACCAAAGCATGTACGTTCCAACAAGAACCTCGAGTACAAACGGAAATTTAAAAGGAGACCCGAGAGAGTTCCTCATCAAATTTACGCAAGACATCCTGACGACCGGGGGGATACTACCTCAATGGCCCATCTCCTTCCCGCGTGCCTGGTCGAGGATGTAGCCGCCTGGATTCAGAACGTACCCGAGGGGTCCATCCGTAGTTAGGCTTAGTTCCAAGACATGTCTATCAAGAGCTTCTCCACCACTCATGACGCCTCCACCATGAGGTCGGAGTTCAAACGAATATGACAAGGAAGGGACGAAGGCCTTCGCGACTTCGTCACCAGGTTCAAAAGCAAAGTCAACATTGTCCCAGGACTTTCCTTCACTGAGGTACTCGAAACCTTCCAAGCTGCTGTCCGCGACGAAAGATGTCTGGACCACGGCTACACCGCTCAACCACATAGCACAGCAGAACTCGACATATTTAGCACAAAAGAAAATAACATACTTGGAAGGTGTATTACTACACATCCACACCATAATTGACACCGTATCAGCCGTACTTGAAAGAAAGGAAATTAGAAACATCGTAACGTGACAATGATCAATGATCGAGTAACATATTTTAATCCGATCACTTGACAACATATTTGATCGAACATAGTAAATCTTGTGATATTACAACACTCTGATCGAATGAAAGAAAATCCTGTAAAATATATATTTATGCAACTTGTAAATGGTTTAGTAGCGCAAAACACATGCGTGATCGAGCACGCATATTCTAGCCTTGAATTACCATCTTGCACTGCCTAAACCCTGTTTAAAAATGTGTTATATTTTTCCTAAAATTAGTTTGTGAAAATCGAAATGTTTCTTAATTACTTTCTCCCTCCGTTCGCAAAAAGTATACGTACTGCGTAAGAGCCATCATCCATCCATCGAAGAGAAAAATATATATGAAAATAAAGATTGTTCAGAGAGCGTGGAATCCAATAACCGAAGACAACGCACTAGTTAGCCGATTGTGTCAACAAGGAAGAAATTCAGGCGCGTCGATTCATGCGCGAGTACACCTAATACAACTACGTGGTAATCTCTTATTTTTATCGATCACTAAAGTCATCGAACATTTACTTGGTCAGAATTTCTCTACGAAGTGGTGACGTGCGGGAGGCCACGACATTGCAAAGCATGCATGCATGCGTGCCTAACCAAGAGGAGAGCCAGCACAAAGCTACGACGTCCATCAAGTTTTTTTAATTAACAGAGAGCTTATCATCTCTCGACTTCTGCATCGAATAAATGTACATAACCTCAAAAGTTTACAAGATTAAAGTGTTGTGTCTACTGACACTAAAAAAGACAGATTACATACCAAATTAACATGATGATCGATATTAAGTACTATTAATGTATTACATAATCGATCGCTATCCATATGGCGATATAAATTCCCTGACAATTGCCGTCATGCTAACGCAGCCCGCCATCATCTACTCAGCTAAGTTCAATACATACCTAACTATCTAAGAAAAAGAGACGTTGTTTAGGAGACATGACGCATGATATCTGTTCATATCGCTCCGATTGCAATCCTAGAAACAGCAAGGAATGCGCTATGCAGCGCAAGCGGCGTGCAAAGAGAACGAGTGGGAGGTGGCATGTAAATGAAAATATATTTACGTGGGAGGGCAAACGTGTCGTAAGTGAAAAATTGAATGCGACATAATCCAGTCTTAGCGGCATAAAACGATTAGTCTGTCTTAGGCTCTTATCTATGGTAAACGCCATATTTCCTTCACATGCGTGTATGTTTTTTAGATAATAGAGGTTTTTGCACCGAAGGTACACACAATCAACAATCGTCATTATCACAAAGTGTGGAAATTAAAGAACCGAAACAAATCAGTTTTACCCTCGAATCAACAAAGGTCCCAACACACAGAATAACAAATGAAATGAAGTTCACGACACATGTAGCTGACCATCACAAAGCCGTCTACTAGACAACCGCCACCCATGGGAAAAGAAAAACTCGGTTACCGCGGCGTCTAATTATTTGCTCCCCCTTCCCCGTAAGATGCATGTATATTGTATGCAACCACTATATATATATACCGTCGCATCATGGATTTACAACCGTCAGCATCAAACTATATTAAATTACCAGATCCTTAATTATGCAACATTTCTTCTATTTTCAAACAAGGGCACAGCTGCACCCCAGGCTTTGCTCTATCAAGGGAAGCAAAGACGCCAGAGTAGCATATAACATAGTCTCACAACAACTCGTGTTGCCAATTATTCAGAAGGTTGAACTACATTCAGGGCTCACAGACAAGCACTAGCATAACATATGTTCGATTTATTGCATAGCTTGTAACATAGCTAGAAACTAAAGCAAGTCATTTGCACTGTCCAAATACAGATCTTCCATGCAATCAACAAGGCTTGATTTAGTAGTGGTTGTTCTCCCAGAATTGAGCCTGGAGCCAGTCTATTGTCTTCTTGTCCACCTGAAAGGCCTTTGCCAAAACATCATCTGAGATTGGCGGCTTTGACCCAAACACAGCGTTGGCAATGGTGATAGCCCCAGGGTTTTGGCTGCTAAGTGCAGCAATTGCAACCGCGGGCTTGTAGGGGTTGGGGTTGAATTGGAAGTGGATGAGTCCTTCTGGGAAAACGAACACGTCACCCTTGTTGAGCAGCTTGGAGAAAAGCTTATTAGGGTTGGACGTGACGAAGCCTACATAAAGTGTCCCTTCAAGCACGGTGAGGATCTCAGTGGCACGCGGGTGAGTATGTGGTGGGTTCTCGCCCAACGGCGCATAGTCGATGCGCGCCAGGGAGATGCCCAGTGTGTTGAGGCCAGGAATCCGCATGACATTGATCAAGGTGACGTTAGACCCAACCTTGCTCTCTTTCGTGTCTCTTGGCATGTCAAGTTTGGCTGCCAGGAAGAAGTCCTCGACTTTCACGTCCTCTGGGTCTTTGCAGACAAATCCATTAACAAGAACTGCGTACGAAAGGTAACATGTACAACATCTGAGTCAAAATGATATCAATAATTCTTGACATATATAAGTGTATCCTAATTTTACCCGTAAATATTGCTTGTATGAAAACTAAGTGATTGATCTCAACAGTGCTGCAAGTACATACCATGTGAGCTGTTGTCTGCGACGCAGAAGTCTTGGAGAGGACTGGGATCCGAAGCGATGGCCTGCCATGAGGCCAACGCAAGAAGAGCAGCGAGAAGGAAGTAGGAAGAGGAGGCCATTAGGGTTTTTGCAGAAATCTTCTACTGTTTCTCAAGTAGGTTCTTGTAGTTTGCGATGTTCTTGTGTGCTTTGGCCTTGGAGAGGATCGACGAGTATTTATAGCAGCAGAAAGAGTTGGTGATGTTGTGAACAAGTCAAGAATATTTGTATGGCGAGATAGAAATGGTCATTAATTTAATTGAGCAGGTAGGGTGTGCCGACTAATAGCAATATGTTATCTGGAATCGATCAACTTTAGGAAGGTTCCTCATGGTTTTCCTTTTAATTTGTGTACGGGCAGGAGCGGAGACAGGCCTGGGGCAGCTAGCCCAGGCCCAGGCCCATGAGCCCATATAAATCTTTCTTGTTTAAGAAACATTTGGCTGAGTAATTTTTATGTTAAGATGGTGACCAGGTACGTAAAAGTGATCTAATTACGATATTCCAAGATGCATGGATGCTGACCGGAGCGCATCGAAGAAGCTAATTAATGAGCAGATTGCGACTATGTTTCATTACCATGAGGGCATCAATGTCATTTATGACAAACATACCACAGAAAAAAATTATTTTCTTTTTGTTGGAGATATGCAGTAGCGAGAGTTATCTATACAAGACGTACTGAGTCGAACCAAATAAATAGTCAATTGCTTGTAGATGTAATACACACACCATTATAAGAATAACCGGCCAGTTTAACCGCGTTCAAGGCATACGCGCTACTACAGAAATTATTTGTACAGACGGTTTGGAACTCCCATGCACATGAACTTGTTGAAGTCTATCTCAGTATTAAAGTTCACGTTAGCATCGCCAACATCTGATCCAACCTATCATCGTTCTCTGCACCACCACAATCATCGTCTACACCTACTTCCTCGTCATCTTCTCTCCCTTCGGTGACTTCAGGTTCTTCGATGATGCGAATGTCTTCGTGTAACATGTTTGGCTCCTCACCATGTTTGGTCCAACACGTGTAGTCCGGTTTAGCCCCTAATAATCAAGTGCGCTTGGATCTGTAGGGCTGAGTTCTGTCCGAGAAATGATCTCTCATTTCTACAGTCACAACAAGGACAATATATAAATTGAACACCCTTCTTCAACCTATCCTCCTCGGCAGCTGTCAGAAAATTTGTCACACCATCAAGGTACCCTTGGTTCATACGAGAACCGTACATCGACCCCCGATCCATCTTGCTGCACGGGCTGGAGAACGAGTAAATTACTGTTAAATTGACCTAATAAAACAAAGACATCTAGCTTTTCATAGAAAAAAGGAGCTACCAAGGTAATATTCATGTAATAAATTTCATACGTAAATTAATCTAAAACACCACATTTATGCATTTTTAGTAACATATAAACCCAACTATGCAAAACTCAAATAAAGCCAGCGGCTAATTATTTAAATATTCTAAGAAAGCAACATTTCTATATATCTCAAAATTTTATATGTTGATGCACGAATAAAATGAAGGCAAGATACAACATGTATCAAAAGTTGAATTTTGGTGCAACATATATTATTTTAGAGCTAGCATGATTTTTCTAAAAATCATACTTCAATTTTTGGGTTTAAGGGCATTTTGGTCATTTTAAAAAATTTTACATCACTGTGACATGAACAAAAGTTATACCATAAAATTCTACAGATTAAATGATAAATTTACAAAAAAGAATCACCTCATTTCGAGTTCATATGAATTTTCTATGATTTTAAGAAGTTTAAAGCATTTTTAGCATTTTCTTGCTTTTTCTCAGAAAATGAAAAATATGAAATTTTTTTGTTACTCAGCCTAACTTAGCCATTGAGCATGACAAGTGGGGTCCTCTGTCATATTAAATTTTCTTTTTCTTTTTTCCTTCTCTCTATGACACATGGGTCCCACATTTCTTTTCTTTTTCTTTTCTTTTTCCCAACTAGCTGAATTGCACAGAGCGCGATCGAGTTAGCTAGCTACCGATCATTCACAATCATCCAGGATGGAATCAAGGGGGGAAAGGGCACGGGAAAGTTCTGTGGCTCACCGTGGAGCTATAGGAAGAGTCGGCCAACGCTGGGGAGGCCGGAGATGACGGCGGGATGGCGAGCGGCGGCGGTAGCTCGGTGAGGTCGTCAGTGAGCAAGACTTGTAGTGCCCCTAGCTTGATTCCTTCCAGCACAAGGTTCACCGGCTCTTCCTGGTCTGGCTGCGTGTGCGGGCGGCTCGAGAGGAGGTCAGGAAGAGGGCCGGCGACAATGGCGATAGCAGCGAATCGAGTTGGGAGTGAGCTTATAGTTATTTGTACAGATGGCTCCAAGTCGGGAACCGTCTGTACTGTGCCGTCCCGCCATCGTGGGTAGTCATTTTCTTAGACGGTTCCCAACTGTGCCGTCCCGCCATCGTGGTAGTCATTTTCTCAGACGGCTCCAAACACGAATCGTTTGAGACACGATGGTGAACAAGCGAGATGGCACAGTACAGACGGCTCCCAACAGGAACCGTCCGTACTAATATTATAGACAGTCCCAGTTGAGGAACCGGCTGTACTGTGCCGTTCGCCATCGTGCGTATATTTTTTCTCATACGGTTCATGTTTGGAGCCGTCGGTGATAGTTTTTGTGATTTTTGGAGATCGAACTTTCGGAACAGAATTAACACGGTACACTAATATTTGAACAGAACACGAAAGGCTAATATAGGCTAATATTAATTGAAGTAGTAGTAATATTAATACAAAGTACTACTTATTTTTACAAAGTACTAGTAATTAGTGCACTAATTCTTGTGCAAAAAAAATTATCTAATATAGTCTGCGCCTCTTGCTGGGCGGGGCCGACCGCGCCGTCGTCGCCGTGGAGGCCGTGTCATCACCGTCACCGCCGTCACTGCCGTCATCGTCATTGTCGGTGTCGGTGTCGTCCCAGCTGTAATCGTCATCGTCGTTGTGGTCGGCCTCATCCTCGTCCTCGTCCTCATCGTCGGTGTCGTCGTCGTTGTCGTCGGTGTCGTCGTCGTCGGCGGCGTCCTCCTCGGCCTCCTCCTCCGACATCCACCTATCGGCACCGTCGGAGCTCGACGGACTCCAATCAGCGGATCGATTAGTCTCCTCGTCGGAGGAGAGCACATTCTTCGCCGGCGAGTCCTCGTCCGACAAGTAGTTGGATGGCCAACTAATTGGCGACGGTGGACCTGCGTAGGTTGATGGGACGGGCGGCGGCAGTGAAGACGACGGCACGCTTGGCATGGCAGAGGAGAGAAGTGGGCAGGAGGGAATGGATTGGGCGGAGGCCGGTGGAAGCGAAGTACTTAGTAGGGAGAGGCGGAGGGAGCGAAGCGACGTGAAGAGGAATATGAAGCGACGCGCGCGAAACGAAGCGGCGGTTCTGAAGGTTAAAGACAAAGCGGCACACTAAAAATATCTAGCATAGAAGGTTCCCAGTTGAGAACCGCCTGTACTATCACTCGCAGTACAGACGGCTCCCAACTGGTGCCGTCTGTACTAATATCACAGACGGCCCCAGTTGGGAGCCATCTGTACTAGGAGGGATAGTACAGACGGTTCCCAACTGGTACCATCTGTTCAAATATGACAGACGGTCCCAATTAGGAGCCGTCTGTACTGGCAGGGATAGTACAGGCGGTTCCCAACTGGTACCGTCTATAATAATATCCTTCACAGTACAATCGGTCCCTGTTGGGAACCGTCTGTGATATTTGTACAGACGGTGCCTTATACGAACCGTCTGTACTGTAGCGTCCCGCTTGTGCGCCATCGCTGGTAGTCATTTTCTCAGACAGTTCGCGTTTAGAACCGTCTATGATTAGCACTGTACCGACGGCTCCGAGTTGCCGTCTTTACAGGTGGTCTCCCGTTAAATAGAATCTGTAGTAGTGACGTACATTAATTAGAACACATGCTCTACAAGAGACCATTTCAATCTAGTGCTGGGCCTTCTTAGTTGACTCGTTCATGCATAAACTCAGCTACATGCAGTCGCAGCAGGCAAGCTATATATATATCCATACATCCTCCCAACATGGCCAAAGCATCAGCGCTGCATAGATACTAAACACATACGGCTAACTAACAGATAGACAGCATCCGTGGAAGAGAAAATGGCCTCGGTCAAACCATGAATGCACTAAGAAATATCATATTATCTCCCTTTTGCACCTAATACAACTATATATGTCTATATGTGGTGGCAATCTTATATTGCCATCTCATCGATCACTAATGTTATCTACTCGGTCAAAATTTTGCTGTGAGTGGTTACATGCAGGAGGCCACGATTGCAATGCATGCGTAGCATGCATGAGAAGAGCTGGCATAAGTCTATGACGACTTGGCACTTCTCTTGTGAGTTAGTAAGAGTTAATCATGCTACGATATTTACCAGGACAAGTCCAATAACTTACCTATATTTAGCTACGAAGTGCTATAAAAACGGTGATCCTAGACGTCTAACTAAGACGGTTATGATAACCCTCATCACAGACCTTTTTTTATCAAATTAGATATCACTTTGATAGATAGGTCGTTGGAGACAGCTTTTAGAAAACCGTCTGGTGTCTCTTTTTGTATGAACCATCTATAATAAAATCGGCCTAGCTCAGACATCATAGAAGGTTTTCTTAAAAAACCATTTGTGATACACTAGCTCAAATGGCCTAGTCAAGAGCAGTGACCCAAACCAGCCCAGCAAAGTCTGCCCAACCGATGGTATATAAGCCCTGCATACCACTAGTACAGAATGGTCTATACGAGGCGGCTTATTCGAGGCGGTTAAGTAAAAGCGCGACGAATAACACATGACGGAAGCGGTTAGTACAAAAAACTCGCTTCCGATAACGAGCTCGGGAGCAACCGCCTCGGATAAGGACCTCATCCGAGGCGGTTAGAAATAAGTAACCGCCTCCAATGTTATCCGAGGCGGTTTCTTATTTCTGATCGCCCAGGATAAGTCCAATATCCAAGGCGGTTATATATTGTCAACCGCCTCGGATAAGTCAGCACATATGAGAGGCGGTTGATGATATATAACCGCCTCCTTATAATTGATATCCGAGGCGCTTGTTTGGATTTAACCGCCTCCAATATGGTTCATAGTATTAATTGCGCTGCGCGAGCAGACATACGACCATGTCTTAAATGTGGCGATATGCTGGCGATTTTTTGAGCGATTTGCTGGCGATTTTTCGGTGGAGAAGCTACATTTGGAAGAGTCGTTGGAGATAATACTTCCTTGTTGATTAGCAAAGATTAGTATTTAGTTTTTGAATCATTTATCCAATAATTTTGTGATATTGCTTTGTTTCTTGGACATTGAGAATATTGAATTATATGATCACATTTAAATTCATGGGGATATTTGATTCATTATTGTATGTTCGAATGCGTAGCAATTATGAGTTAAGATATGCAAATTTTGGAGGAATTTTGTGGCTAAAATGGAAAAGGCAAAGAATGATGGCTTAATTTTTGTGGCTTAATTTTTATATGCAAAAAATGGTACTTTGGTTAGTTAGTAATTGAAGAGAGTCGACACGTATATATAGGTTAGTTATATTAGTCAATTAGTATGGTTAGTTAATTATATTAATTAGTTAGGTTAGTGATATTATTTTTATAATTTAGTTAGGTTAATTAGTAATTGAAGAAATGTTGAACTCATGTCACGAAGTCGATGCACTTCATATATTTTTAACTAAAATTTGAACTTTCCATATGCATGGCTTAGATGGATCGATCGTGGATGTATGGAGCTCGCAACACAGAGGCGTACAGAGATGGAGTGAGAGCATTTATGGCAGCTGCCGAGGCGGACATGTTGAGAGAGGGTAGAGCTCACACATATTGTCCATGCGTAGACTGTGGTAACGTAAGGATTTTTGAGCTCCATCATATTGAGTACCACATCTTCAAGAGAGGTTTTACGGAAGGGTATTCAACTTGGACCAAGCACGGTGAAGATCAAACCGTAGTATCAGATGATGATATTTTTACCGATGAAGAAGCAACCGATATGCCCTTTGATATCGGTTGTGATTTAGACTATGAGATGTCCGATGATCCCGACTCGATGCCTGAGCTGGAACAGATGTTGCGTGATTTTGAAGGGCATGAAACCGAGAAAGAGTACCAACAATTCCTAGGCTTGATGGGGGCCTCGGAGAAACCGCTATTCGCAGGATGCAAGGCTAAGTTCACTCTGTTATATGCCGTGCTTGAATTATTGAAGCTGAAGGCGAGCAACAGCTGGTCCGACAAGAGCTTCAACGAGTTGTTGGGCCTCCTAGGTGACATGCTTCTGGAGGGGAATGAGTTACCCATAAACACATACAGAGCGAAGAAGGTGCTTTGTCCGTTGGGACTGGAAGTTGAAAAGATACATGCATGTCGGAACGACTGTATCCTATACCGGAAAGAGTTTGCGACGCTACATTCATGCCCTGTGTGCAAGGCTTCTCGGTACAAGGGTAAGATTGGAGTAGAAGGAGCAGACGAATCCATCGAGGTGACGAAGGGGACTCCTGTGAAGGTTGCTTGGTACCTGCCTGTAATCCCGCGCCTGAAGCGTTTGTTTACAAACCCGAAGGAAGCAAAACTGTTTCGCTGGCATACAGACGAGCGGAAGACATCCGATGGAATGCTAAGACACTCTGCCGATGCTATCCAGTGGAGAAACTTCGATAGGAAGTATCCTCCTTTTGCTGCGGAAACCAGAAACGTAAGGTTTGCACTGAGTACAGATGGAATGAACCCATTTGGCAACATGAGCAGCCGACACAGCACCTGGCCCGTACTTCTCAGTATGTACAACCTACCTCCCTGATTTTGTATGAAAAGGAAGTACATTATGATGTCCATACTTATCAAGGCATACGTACATTAATTAGAACACATGCTCTACAAGAGACCATTTCAATCTAGTGCTGGGCCTTCTTAGTTGACTCGTTCATGCATAAACTCAGCTACATGCAGTCGCAGCAGGCAAGCTATATATATATATATATATATGCATACATCATCCCAACATGGCCAAAGCATCAGCGCTGCATAGATACTAAACACATACGGCTAGCTAACAGATAGACAGCATCCGTGGAAGAGAAAATGGCCTCGGTCAAACCATGAATGCACTAAGAAATATCATATTATCTCCCTTTTGCACCTAATACAACTATATATGTCTATATGTGGTGGCAATCTTATATTGCCATCTCATCGATCATTAATGTTATCTACTCGGTCAAAATTTTGCTGTGAGTGGTTACATGCAGGAGGCCACGATTGCAATGCATGCGTAGCATGCATGAGAAGAGCTGGCACAAGTCTATGACGACTTGGCACTTCTCTTGCGAGTTAGTAAGAGTTAATCATGCTACGATATTTACCAGGACAAGTCCAATAACTTACCTATATTTAGCTACGAAGTGCTATAAAAACGGTGATCCTAGACGTCTAACTAAGACGGTTATGATAACCCTCATCACAGACCTTTCTTTATCAAATTAGATATCACTTTGATAGATAGGTGTTGACGACTAAATTTGGCAGTACCCCTAATTAGCCCAAGTGCATCGGGTAAGGTTTACAACGTTACTGAATCATGGCCCACACCAAGGCGCTTTGTAGCGTCCCCGAGTCTCGAGTACTCATATCCCGAGTTCTCGTGCTCCGCTATGGTCCCGACCACAGGAATGTTCGTAGAAGATCCCGCAGAGTCCTCAGGCGGCGTCCCCAAGCAGCGCTCCCAAGTACCAAGCGTTGATGAAATCCGAGTACTGGATCTCGAGTTCTCGTATCCCCGGGTACTCATTCCTGAGCGCTCGAGTTCCTGTGTTCCCGAGTACTCGCGTTCCCGAGCAGTGTGGCCTGCAGTGCTTCCGAGTACTCGTGTCCCTCGAGTACTTGTTCCCGAGCCCTCTCCAAGACGGGTTTTAAGTAGCACGTCCGAGTTCCAGCAGTGCCGGCTCGTTCGAATCGTGATATTCCCGAGTTATCCTGCAGGTGGGCCGAGGCACCGAGTCGTTTGTTGGGAAGTCATTTCTGATGCCAGGAACTCTAACTTGGGGCACAAGGAACAATAGCTGATCATGACGTTTAAAGGAAAGTACGAGATTTGGAAAGACTCCCGGTGGATATGGGAAGATGTCTCGTATACAAGGCGGAATCCAGATCGTGGCAGTTAAGCTGATCAGATTAGGAAGGAGATCTCGTATTCGAGGTGGATTCTTGATTACGGCAGACAAGATCCTCAGATTAAGGAATCAGTCTTTGTTAGTATGGAAATCTATATCATGCACGAAACCGAGTTGTATTCCAGCCCAAAGACCGGGCGTACCCTATAAATATGAAGGGTATATGGCCGATTGAGGTGGAACTCTCCCAATCGACGCATTCAATATACTATCTTTTTTTTCATCCTTGTTATCTTGCTTTTCGTTCTTCACTGTTCTTCGTATTTCAACGGCAGCGAACCTCGAAGCTCTAAGGGCGGTCAGGCCGACTTAGAGCAGCCCATAACTGCCGCACTCCCTGACGGGGTCCCTCCCGGGGGTGAGGGGTTTCGGGTCTCCAAAAGCACTCGCCGGCGTGTCTTGCGTATCGCGCTCCTGGCGAGTCTCCCCCGGCTCCGTGTCCTACGCATCGTGCTCGGCGTCGGGGGTACACGGTGATGTGTTCGTGTGCGAACACACTTTTTGGCGACTCCAGACTCCACAACTCAGCGAGATCAGCACCGATAACATCATCAAGCCGGGCTACGATGAGTTATCGGAGGAACATCGCCAAGCTTTTGAAGCGTACAAGAAGAAGCGGGAGGAGGAGGATCTGCAGACATTCCTCGCGAATTTCAAGAAGGATCGTCAACGAAACATTACTCCAGTTGGAGAAATCAAGCTCCCTCCTCTGCACGGCAAGAAGGCTCGGACCCCGGTAAGTAGCACGTTCTCTCCAGAGCAAATAGCCGAAATACAGAGTTATATTTCGGAGAGCAATGTCCTTGTTTACAACTCGTTCATGGAGAACTCGAAAGCTAAGAGGAATACGTGTCCATCATCTAGTGGTAACACTGGCACGGCTGCAGGTGTTGTAAACCCTAATCCGACTTCGGTAGTAGATTCATCGGCGCTTCACGTGCCGTTGAATTCACGTCCTAGCCAAACCAGCCAACTCGTGGCCTTACCCACAAGCCCTAGTCTGATCGTGAGTGTACCCAGTATATTACTTACCTGCCGAGTTCCGTGCTGTAGATGAAAACGGGGAAGTAGCCCAGTTCGACTTCGGCCCCAAGAATGCCATCTTCGAGAAGCCGACAGAACCGGTGAAGCACTTGAAACCGTTATATGTCAAGGGTCACATCAACGGATCGCCGGTGGCTAGAATGCTCGTAGATGGCGGTGCCGTGGTAAATCTTATGCCATACTTGGTCTTCAAGAAGTTAGGTCTGCATGATGATGAGTTGATGAAGACCAATATGGTGCTCAACAGGTTTGAAGGCAAGGAGAAGACAGAGGCCAAAGGTGTGATGTACGTAGAGCTCACCATCGGAAGCAAGACTTTGGCCACTGTGTTATTCGTCGCTGAGGTGCAAGGAAATTACAATGTCATACTGGACCGCGATTGGGTTCACGCCAACCAATGCGTGCCATCCACGATGCATCAATGCCTGATACAGTGGATTGATGAAGAAGTCGAAGTCATTCACGCAGACAACTCGGCTTGTGTCGCCTTAGCCGATGCATTGGTGCACTGGCAACGCCCCAACACGACGTGTCTGTCTGGGCGTGACCTTTCCGAGTTTGACTTCCTTAGCGCTACAAGGAGTGGTGTTGGGGAAGGGGTCCCCGCGCTACCGGTTTCAACGCCTTTTCGTACTTAGAGGAGATCAGCACAAGACCAACCTCGTCGCGGCACCAAGACCGCGCGACGCCTACTCCACGACAACACCAACCTCGTCGCGACGCCAAGACCGCGATGACGCCAACCTCGTCGCGACGCCAAGATCGCGTGATGCCGACTCCGCGGCAACATCAAGTCTGTAACCATGCCAAGACCGCGCAACGCCGAGTCCGTGACGGCAACAAGTCCGTGCATGACGGGTGGGACCCACGGGATATTCTCGGAATATTCCCGGAGGAAAAGACCTACACGCCCCTAGGGGCATCGGTACATCTAGGGGCATGATTGTAAAACGCCTGAGGGCATTCCTGTAATCTCCCCTACCCCTCTATTCTCCCTATAAATAGAGAGGCACCCCTTCCATTTGGGGGGATCCCAAAAATTCTGAATACACGTTTGCTTGCTCCTCCTCTCCTCCAGTTTGCAACATCGCAGCGGGTTCGAGTGTCCTCGCGCCGTGCAACCCGCGTGCGCGACTGCGGTGTCTCCGCGACGTAGTTTCCCGGGCAACCCTCGTAGGTCCGCGTAGCCGTGCGGGGGTGCCACAAGTTCACTGTCTAGCCTCGTTGCTACGACAGTTGGCGCCGTCTGTGGGAAGCTAGCAAGAAGCCGTGTGACGAAGACTGCAGTCGCTGCCGGGAGCGCGAAGACGCCATTGTCAACCCGCAGGACGATCGAGCCATGCCGCCTAAGAAGCGAGGAGGAATGAAGCGGAAGGCCATGGCCACCGCCGCAACGGGCACGAGAGCATCGACTTGAAGTGAGGGACGCGTAGGCGTCGCAGTGTCCAGCTCAGTGCTCCGTCGCGGTGTCGACCTCAGCGTCTCCATTGCGGTGTCTCTGTGCGGTGTCGACATCGGCACTCCGTCACGGAGTCGACCTCGCCCCTCCGTTGTGGTGTCGACCTCTGCACTGCGCTGTGGCATCAACCTCGCCCCTCCGTTGTGGTGTTGACCTCTGCACTCCGTCGTGACGTCGGGCTCAACACTCTGTCGCGGTGTCGACCGCTCGGCGCTCCGTCGCGAGACCGACCTCGACAGCATGTCACGGCGTCGACTTCGGCACTCCGTCACGCCATCGACACCGCTCGACATGTGGCTGCCCACCCGCTGGCTTGTTCCTTTGGTGCCGAAACTTGGGAATAGCACACAAGGGGCTCATCTTCAGCATCGTCACCCAAAACCTCCTCGTGTGCGCCGGGAAGCCACGTCTCCCCCCACACCAGTCGAGCAACAAACCTCCTCGTGTGTGCCGGGAAGCTCCATCTCTCCCGCACGAGTCGAGCGAAAAGCCTCCTTACGTTGGCCGGGAAGAACCATCTCCCCCGCGTGAGTCGAGCACTTGAACCTCCTCGTGTGCGCCGGGAAGCCTCATCTCTCCCGCACGAGTTGAGCAAAAAGCTTCCTCACGTTGGCCGGGAAGAACCATCTCCCCCGCGTGAGTCGAGCACTTGAATCTCCTCGTGTGCGCTGGGAAGCCCCATCTCCCCCGCACGAGTCGAGTGCAAAGCCTCCTCGCGTTGGCTGGGAGCAACTCCCCCACGTGAGCCGGGCACCCAAACCTCCTCGTGTGCGCCGGGATGCAGCCCGTCCCCCACGCGAGTCGAGTAAAAGGCCTCCTCGCATTGGCTGGGAAGAAACATCTCCCCCATGTGAGTCAAGTATTGTCGCTCCCCCGCATGAGCCATCTTGCAAGCCAAGAAAGGCCCGATGCACACGTCGTCGTGCGCCTATCTCTAAGTGTTTCGCTTCTTTTTTGGGCAAGGACCCGGTACGCACGTTGCCACGTGTCAATCCCTTCTTGCAATAAGTACCTAACTATTTGATACAGGAAGAAAAGCTTAAGGCTAGAAGACGACTACTCGCGCTACCCGCCACGCCGAGGGACGCGAAGTTTTTTCAATTAGGAGGCAAGGTACGTGGTACCATTCTCAACATCGCAAGGGGACTACGCCACCATGCAAGGTACCAAGTACCACGCACGACATCGCAAGGGACTACGCCACCGGGGTACCCACGGGCAAGCAGCGATGCCGTGGCATCGACTCCTCGATGCTTCGTCGCGGCATCTCCGTCAAGCTTGGCGCTCCACCGTTGTGGCGTCCGACGAGGCATCGAGCCCGGCGCTCTGTTGTGACGTCGACCTCGGCGCTCCATTGTGGCGCTCCGTCACGGCGTCTCCGTCAAGCTTGGAGCTCCATCGCAGCGTCGACCTCGGTGCTCCATCACGGCGTCGACCGCGGCACTCCACTATTGCGGTATCCGACGCAGCATCCAGCGTGGTGCTCCATCGCCACGTCGACCTCGGCACTGCATTGTTGCACTCCGTCGCAGCGTCTGCGTTGACCTTGCCGCTCCGTCGCGGCATCGAGCACGGCGCTCCGTCGCGACGTCGACCTCGGCGCTCCATTGTGGCGTTCCGTCACGGTGTCCCTGTCAACCTTGGCGCTCCATCACTGTGTCGACCTCGGCGCTCCATCGCGGCATCAACCGTGGCGCTCCACCGTCGCGGTGTCCGACGCGGCATCCAGCGTGGCGCTCCATCGCCGCGTCGACCTCGGCGCTCCGTTGTGGCGTCTCCGTCGTGGCATCTCCGTCACGGCGTGCAGCTTGGCACTCTGTCACGACGTCGACCTCGGCGCTCCATTGTGGCGCTCCGTCGCAGCGTCTGCGTCGACCTTGCTGCTCTGTCGCGGCATCGAGCCCGGCGCTCCTTTGCGGCGTCGACCTCAACGCTCCGTCGCGGCCCGAGCCAGGTGCTCCGTCGCGGTGTTGACCTCGGCGCTCCATTATGGCGCTCCGTCATAGCGTCTGCGTCGACCTTGCCGCTCTGTCGCGGCATCGAGCCCGGCACTCCGTCGCGGCGTCTCCGTCAACCTTGGCGCTCCATCGCTGTGTTGATATCGGCACTCCGTCGTGTCATCTCCGTCGCGGCGTCGACCCCGGCCTCCGTCGCGGCGTCGACCTCGGCGCTCCATCGCGACATCTCCATCGCGGCGTCTCTGTCGCGGCTGCATCGACCTTGCCGCTCTGTCGCGGCATCGAGCCAGGTGCTCCGTCGCGGCGTTGACCTCGGCGCTCCATTATGGCGCTCCATCGTAGCGTCTGCGTCGACCTTGCCGCTCTGTCGCGGCGTCGACCTCGGCGCTCCATCGCAGCGTCTCTGTCAACCTTGGTGCTCTGTCGCAGCGTCAACCTCGGCACTTCGTCATGGCAACTCCGTCGTAGCGTCGGCCTCGGCGCTCCCTCGCAGAGTCTCCATCAACCTTGGCGCTCCGTCGCAGCGTCGGTCTTGGCGTTCCGTCGACCTTGCCGCTCCGTCGCGGCATCTCCGTCCCGGCGTCCAGCTCAGCACGCCATCATGGCATCTTCGTCGCGGCGCCTAGCTTGGTGCTCCATCACAACATTGACCGCGGCGCTCCGTCGTGGCACAAGGGACTACGCCACCCAAGTACTCCATCACGGCGTCCAACACGGCGTCCAGCGTCGTGGCGTCTCCATCACGGCATCGACCTCGGCGCTCTGTCATGGCGTCTCCATCACGGCATTGACCTTGGCGCTCCGTCGTGGTGCTCCGTCGCGGCATCGACCATGGCGCTCCGTAGTGGCATCTCCATCGCGGCATCGACCTTGGCACTTCGTCGTGGCGTCGACCGCGGCACTCCGTCGTGGTGTCGACCGCAGTGCTCCGTCGCGGCATCTACCTCAACGTCTCTGTCATGGCCTCTAGTGTGGTGCTCCGTCGTGGCGTCGACCTCGGCGCTCCGTCGTGGCGTTGACTCTGGCACTCGGTCGCGGCATCCAACATGGCGTCCAGCGCGGCATCTGCATCGACCTCGGTGCTATGTCGTGGCGTCTCCGTCGCGGCGTCTTCGTCAACCTCGACGCTCCATCGTGACATCTCCGTCGTAGCGTCAACCTCGATGCTCCATCACAACGTCTCCGTCGACCTTGGTGCTCCGTCGTCGCATCTTCGTCGACCGCAGCGCTCCATCGTGGTGTCTCCATCGCGCCGTCCAGCTAGGTGCCCTGTCGCGGCGTCGATCTCGGTGCTCCGTCGTGGCGTTGACAGCCTCACTGTCTTGAGCAAACGGGACCACGATCGATGTGACGCGGTCGCTGCGATGGGTCCCGTCGCTATCTCCTCGCCGATTGATCCCAACGGCCGCCAACTGGGCAGGCACAGAAGTTGGGTCTTGAGCAAACGGGACCACGATCGATGCGACGTGGTCGCTGCGATGGGTCCTGTCGCTATCTCCCCGCCGGTCGGTTCCAACGGCCACAAGCTAGATAGAAGCAAAAGTTGTTTAACCTGCTAAGTCCCTACAAAAGAAAACAGGAGCCAACAAAACAAGGGAAGTCATCTGGTGGAACGCTTCGCGCCGAACGGTTAGTGCATACACAAGCGCAACATCATCGATCACGCCTAAGGAAGAAAGCATGGTCGTGCATGAACATGACAGCAAAGGGCAGGCCGAAGTCACTCGAGTTGACTTAGAGAAGCATGGCACGAAGCAAAAAGGAAAAAGGGGAGGCGGACCGCCCCCGCATATGGTGACGGGCGCCTCTCACATGCGTCAAGACGGTGGCTATCCACCCGGGAGCACATACATCAAGACCATCTTATACATTGCAAATAAAGAAAGCTGTAACGAGTCCGCCTACCTTTACTCTACACGAACCCTCATATCATGCCATATAAGGAAATACAAAAAAATTATTATTATACATATGCACTGAAACAGTCCGTTGTTCTAACGTATGAACACACGACAGTAGGAGAGAACGAGAGACGTGCACACGCGCATACATTCCGCAATGTCCTTGCAAGCAACCACAGGCATAAAAAAATACGAGGAAGGTCACCCTTGGAGACCGGTAGCAGCGGCCATGCGGGAATAGGACAGAATGCACAGGCGTCTCCAGCACCGGCAACTTGGGTGATGATGGCCGAGGCGACGGCGCGGGCCCCTCAGCAGCGGCAGCAAGGGCTCCCGCGGCGGCGGCGCAGGTCTCCGATGGCGCTAGGCGGCAAGGCCCCGGCTTGGGTCCGCTGTCCTCCGGCGGCACGTCGGGCGCCACTCCACGTTCCCACGCGGCGGTGCGGCAGAGATGGCCGACGGGCGGCTGCACGGCCTCATGGGCCGAGGCGACGGCACGGCCTCCCCCCGGCGGCAGCGGCCCTGCCAACTGCGGCATGGTGAACCCGACAACGATCGCCCCGGCGACGACGGCGCTTGGGGACAGCCTGGCGGCCGACCGCGGAGGCGGCGTCCCGTCCGAGGCGGGGATGCAGCACGGCGGCCCGATGACGGCGCCCTCGGCGAAGGCGACGCCCGGGGACTGTGCGGCAGCCGATCCGAAGGCGGCGTCCCGGCCGAGCCGGAGGCGCAGCGTGGCGGCGGCTCTCCGAGGCGGGGTCGGCCGGCCGCGGCGAGGTGCCCGAGCGGCGACCGTAGAGGCGGCGGCCCCCGAGGAAAGCAAGCGACGGCGGTGGGGAGGCGCAAGGCGGCGACGCAGCGCACGGCGGCGGGAGCGGCCCTGGGTGGCGGCGGCGGCTCGTCCAGGGGGCACCAACGAGCGCGGGCTGCTCCGCGGCCAAGGCGGGTAGCGCGGTGGCACGGGCGGCTCCCGGGGCAGCCGGCGACGGCCTGGCAGCCGGCGGCGTGGGGGCTGCTACGGGCCCACCACGGCGGCGGCGGCGGCTCATACAGGGGGTGGCGGCGAGCACGGCTACTCCGGGGCCGGTAGCTGAGGGCGGCCCGGCCAGAGGCGCGCGGCACAGGAGAGGCGCGGGGCCCGGCGCCGGCAGCGCCCCGAGATGGCGCGGCGGAGGCGGCTCGAGGACGGCGCTCGGCGGGCCGGTGTGAGGCGCTCGGCGGTGGCGGCTCCCAGGCGGCGTTAGGCGGCGGCGCGGGACCCGGCGGGAGGCGGCATGGAGCAACGGCGGCGGGAGCGGGGGGCCTTTTATGCTGGCGCCTCCCCTCCAACCCTAGCCGGGTGCTGGGCCGAGGCCCATCCAAGTCGGGAGGGCCCGCTGGAGGCAGGCCACCGCGTTGCACGCATGGGAAGAAAAAAGGAAGAAAAGAAGAAAAGAAAAAGAAAGAAAAAAAGAAAAGAAAAAAAATAAAAAGGAAGAAGAAAAGAAAAGGAAAAAGAAAGAAGAGAAAAAATAAAATAAAATTTACCGCGAATTGGACCCGAAGGATTTTCACTAAGTCCCCAGTTTTATCGCGAATTGGACCCGGAGGATTTTCACTAAGTCCCCAGTTTTACCGCGGATTGGGCCCGGAGGATTTTCGCTAAGTCCCGGATTTAATCACGGGTTGGACCCGGAGGATTTTCTCTAAGTCCTCGTTTTTACTATCGGTTGGACCCGGGGGATTTACCACGAGATCCCGTGCATTCGTATTCCGCAAACCCGGGAACGTCACGACAATCCTGAGCTCGTTAGTCCGGCCAGCGCGCCGACCCCGCCAGGATCGGTGCGCCGGTCCAAACGGGCACTAAATGACCGCCCGCACCGGCGACGGACTACTGTTGGGGAAGGGGTCCCCGCGCTACCCGGTTTCAACGCCTTTTCGTACTTAGAGGAGATCAGCACAACACCAACCTCGTCGCGGCACCAAGACCGCGCGACGCCTACTCCACGACAACACCAACCTCGTCGCGATGCCAAGACCGCGATGACGCCAACCTCGTCGCGACGCCAAGATCGCGTGATGCCGACTCCGCGGCAACATCAAGTCTGTAACCATGCCAAGACCGTGCAACGCCGAGTCCGTGACGGCAACAAGTCCGTGCATGACGGGTGGGACCCACGGGATATTCCCGGAATATTCCCGGAGGAAAGACCTACACGCCCCTAGGGGCATCGGTACATCTAGGGGCATGATTGTAAAACGCCTGAGGGCATTCCTGTAATCTCCCCTACCCCTCTATTCTCCCTATAAATAGAGAGGCACCCCTTCCATTTGGGGGGATCCCAGAAATTCTGAATACACGTTTGCTTGCTCCTCCTCTCCTCCGGTTTGCAACATCGCAGCGGGTTCGAGTGTCCTTGCGCCGTGCAAACCTGCGTGCGCGACTGCGGTGTCTCCGCGACGTAGTTTCCCGAGCAACCCTCGTAGGTCCGCATAGCCGTGCGGGGGTGCCACAAGTTCACTGTCTAGCCTCGTTGCTACGACAAGTGGGTTCATACCTGTATCTTTGAAGCCAGTCGGCAGCAACCGACTTCAGGGCAACTCGGCTTTCATTGCTTTGGTCGAAGCGCTGGCAAGTCGACAACAACCCGGCAACTCCTCGGGAGCCGACTTCCCTAGTGCCAAAGGAAACAGCCGAGTACCCCCACCTTCAAAGCCGGTTGATGGCAGTCGGCTCCAAGATATAAAATAATCAGATGGATCCCAATTCGGATTGGTTACAAAAGCGACTCGCGGAGTATCGGTCCGATAAGAACGATATGCGCGAGTCCATAGAAGAATTAGACGATATGGATAAGTTGGGACAAGGTTTCACGTCGGCCGATCCATTAGAGGAGGTAGACATAGGGGATGGTTCAAGTTCTAGGCCAACATTTGTAAACAAGAATTTAGAAGTCGACTGCAAACTGAAGCTAGTCGGCTTGCTGAAAGAATATGTTTGCTGCTTCACATGGGAATACCACGAAATGCCCGGGTTGAGCCGAGAGCTAGTAGAGCATCGGTTGCCTATCAAGGCTGGTTTCAGACCTTTCAAGCAACCGGCTAAAAGATTCAACCCCGAGATGTATGACCGGATCAAGGAAGAGATCGGTCGATGCTTAAAGCTAATTTTATTAGACCTTGCAAGTATGCCGACTGGATCTCTAACATTGTGCCCATGGAAAAGAAAGGGCCCTGGCAAGTTGAGGGTGTGCATCGACTTCAGAGACTTGAACAGAGCCTCACCCAAAGATGAGTACCCTATGCTATAGCTGATATGCTTATCAATAATGCTTCTGGACACGAGGTCATCAGCTTTCTCGACGGCAACGCGGGGTACAATCAAATCTTCATGGCCGAAGAGGACATGTCCAAAACGGCCTTCCGTTGCCCCGGGTTCCTTGGCTTATTCGAGTGGACAGTGATGACCTTCGGGTTAAAGAACGCCGGAGCCACGTACCAGAGAGCTATAAATTTAATCTTCCATGATCTACTCGGTGTCATACTAGAGGTCTATATTGATGACATTGTTGTCAAGTCGAGCGCCTTTGAATCTCATCTGGCCGACTTGCGCTTAGCCTTTGAGAGGATGAAGAGATATGGCTTGAAGATGAACCCTTTGAAGTGTGCTTTTTGGCGTATCGGCTGGGAAGTTCTTAGGCTTCATTATACATCAGCATGGCGTAGAGATTGACCCTAAGAAGATAGAGGCAATTCAGAAGGTACAAGCTCCGACATGCAAAAGGGACATGCAACGATTCCTTGGCAAAGTCAAGTATCTAAGGAGATTCATAGCCAACTTGTCGGGAAAGGTCAACGCGTTCACTCCTATCCTTCGGTTGAAGAATGACGTTGATTTTACTTGGGGGGCAAAGCAGCAAGAGGCGTTCGAGTTGATCAAAGGCTATTTATCTACCCCTCCAGTATTGAAGGCGCCTAAACATGGGGAACCCTTCCAACTTTACATCGCAGCACAGGAAGGCGTCATTGGAGCTGTGTTAACCCAAGAAGCCGAAGGAAAAGAACATGCTATCACTTATCTGAGTCGGCGACTACTCGACGCTGAGACAAGGTACTCTTTCGTTGAGAAGTTATGCTTATGCCTATATTATGCTTGCACGAAGTCGAGACACTACTTGCTGTCTAGTACTTGCACTGTAGCTTGTCAAACCGATGTCATCAAGTATATGTTACATAGGCCAATTCTTAGTGGCCGAGTTGGCAAGTGGGCTTATGCATTGATCGAGTACGATTTGGCTTATGAACCCTTGAGATCTATGAAGGGCCAAATCGTTGCTAATTTTATTGTTCAACATCGGGTTGACAACAATCATAGCATTGACATTGATCTTGTCTCCCTAGTGCTATGGAGGTTATACTTTGATGGCTCAGTTTGTAGCAATGGCCAAGGTGTTGGTGTCGTTTACATATCCCCTTATGGTGCTACCTGCGAAGCCTCATGCCGTTTAGAGTACTTTTGCACGAATAATCAGGCCGAGTACGAAGCATTGTTATTCGGCTTGGAACTTCTAATTGCTATAGGTGCTACACATATTGAGGCTTTCGGTGATTCGTTGTTAGTAGTTCAGCAAATATCCAAGGTTTATCAATGCCTCGACGAATCACTTAATATTTATCTCGATAAGTGTCTAGATATAATCTCTACTTTGGATTATTTTAGCATCACTCATATACCTAGACAAGAAAATTGGGTTGCAAATGAGTTGGCACAACAAGCATCCGGCTACCATGTTAATCGCGGTGTCTTCCATATTTCTCAAGAGCCGATGCTCGAGCCCGACTTGGTAGGGAAGGCCGAGTCGGAACTCGCTGACTTGTTCGCCAGTGAAAAACCGGGTGTTGATAACAAAGAAGACTGGAGGAAGTCGATCATCGATTACTTGCAAGATCCGAGTAAGAGAGTGGACCGAACTGTTCGGCGGATGGCTTTCAAATATATTCTGATCGATGATGGTCTTTATCGCCGAACGGTCGACAGAGTTCTTTTGAAATGCTTGGATGAGGATCAAGCAAGAGTTGCAATGGGGGAGGTACATGAAGGTATTTGTGGCACCCATCAGTCGGCACACAAGATGAAATGGTTATTACAGCGTGCTAGGTTCTATTGGCCGACTATCATCAGTGATTGCTTCAGGTATTACAGGGGGTGTGAAGCCTGCCAGAAGTTTGGTGACATTCAACTCGCTCCTGCTGCCATGTTACATACTATTGTCAAGCCGTGGCCATTCAGAGGTTGGGGACTAGACTTCATTGGACAAATCTATCATTCTTCCTCAAAGGGGCATCGGTTCATGTTGGTGGCAATTGATTATTTCACCAAGTGGTCCGAAGCAGTACCTCTCAAGAATATGACACATGTGGAGGTGATTCGATTTATAACCGAGCACATTATACATAGGTTCGGCATCCCTCAAACTCTGACTATGGATCAAGGTACCTCATTTATGGCGGGGCAAGTAAAGGAGTTTGCCGAGTCTTGTAAAATAAAGTTGCTCAATTCCTCTCCGTATTATGCCCAAGCCAATGGACAAGCCGAGTCCAGCAATAAGGTGTTGATCAAGCTTATCAAGAAGAAGATCGAAGATAATCCGAGGAGATGGCATGAAGTGTTGTCCGAGGCGTTGTGGGCACATAGAATTTCAAGGCACAGTGCTACAAAGGTGACTCCCTATGAACTCGTGTATGGACAAGAGGCCGTTTTACCCGTAGAGGTGAATTGAGTGCTTTAAGATTAGCCAAACAGAATGACTTATTGGCGGTTGACTTTTATAATTTGATGATGGATAGTCTTGATGAAGTCAATCGCTGATAAGCGTTTGGTTGCTTTAAAGGCCATAGAGAGGGACAAGTTAAGAGTAGCTAGAGCATACAACAAAAAGGTCAAGTCGAAGAGCTTTCAAGTCGTTGATTAGTATGGAAGGTAATCCTACCAGTCGGCTCGAAGGATAACAAGTTTGGTAAATGGTCGCCGAGTTGGGAAGGACCTTTTAGAGTTGCAAGGGTGTTTCCTAGAAATTCATATCTGGTGGAGTCCGTGCAGGGTACTTTGTTGCCGTGAGCTCTCAATGGCAAGTATCTGAAGAAGTTCCACCCGAGCGTGTGGCAAGAAGCATAACAAGTGCTGTGGCCGATATGTCATATCGCCCTGAGGAAAAGAAGTGACCGATGAGATGATTCGCATTGTCCTAAGGACATGTCTTGTTATTTTCGGTAAAAATACATCTTTCTACCGAAAACAGGGGGGCATGTGTTGACGACTAAATTTGGCAATACCCCTAATTAGCCCAAGTGCATCGGGTAAGGTTTACAACGTTACTGAATCATGGCCCACACCGAGGCGCTTTGTAGCATCCCCGAGTCTCGAGTACTCATATCCCGAGTTCTTTCGTGCTCCACTATGGTCCCGACCACAGGAATGTTCGTAGAGATCCTGCAGAGTCCTCAGGCAGCGTCCCCCGAGCAGCGCTCCCGAGTACCAAGCGTTGACGAAATCCGAGTACTGGATCTCGAGTTCTCGTATCCCCGGGTACTCATTCCCGAGCACTCGAGTTCCTCTGTTCCCGAGTACTCGCGTTCCCGAGCAGTGTGGCCTGCAGTGCTTCCGAGTACTCGTGTCCCCGAGTACTTGTTCCCGAGCCCTCTCCAAGACGGGTTTTAAGTAGCACGTCCAAGTTCCAGCAGTGCCGGCTCGTTCGAATCGTGATATTCCCGAGTTATCCTGCAGGCGGGCCGAGGCACCGAGTCATTTGTTGGCAAGTCCTTTTTGATGCCAGGAACTCTAACTTGGGGCACAAGGAACAACAGCTGATCATGAAGTTTAGAGGAAAGTACGAGATTTGGAAAGACTCCCGGTGGATATGGGAAGATGTCTCGTATACAAGGCGGAATCCAGATCGTGGCGGTTAAGCTGATCAGATTAGGAAGGAGATCTCGCATTCGAGGTGGGTCCTTGATTACGGCAGACAAGATCCTCAGATTAAGGAATCAGTCTTTGTTAGTATGGAAATCTATATCATGCACGAAACCGAGTTGTATTCCAGCCCAAAGACCGGGCGTACCCTATAAATATGAAGGGTATATGGCCGATTGAGGTGGAACTCTCCCAATCGACGCGTTCAATATACTATCTTTTTCTTCATCCGTGTTATCTTGCTTTTCGTTCTTCGCTGTTCTTTGTGTTTCAACGGCAGCGAACCTCGAAGCTCTAAGGGCGGTCAGGCCGACTTAGAGCAGCCCATAACCGCCGTACTCCCTGACGGGGTCCCTCTCGGGGGTGAGGGGTTTCGGGTCTCCAAAAGCACTCACCGGCGTGTCTTGCGTATCGCCCTCCCGACGAGTCTCCCCCGGCTCCGTGTCCTGCGCATCGTGCTCGGCATCGGGGGTACACGGTGACGTGTTTGTGTGCGAACAATAGGTCGTTGCAGACGGTTTTTTAGAAAACCGTCTGGTGTCCCTTTTTGTATGGACCATCTATAATAAAATCGGCCTAGCTCAGACATCATAGAAGGTTTTCTTAAAAAACCATTTGTGATACACTAGCTCAAAATGGCCTAGTCAAGAGTAGTGACCCAAACCAGCCCAGCAAAGTCTGCCCAACCGAAGGTATATAAGCCCTGCATACCACTAGTACAAAATGGTCTATACGAGGCGGCTTATCCGAGGCGGTTAAGTAAAAGCACGACGAATAACACATGACGGAAGCGGTTAGTACGAAAAACTCGCTTCCGATAACGAGCTCGGGAGCAACCGCCTCGGATAACGACCTCATCCGAGGCGGTTAGAAATAAGTAACCGCCTCCAATGTTATCCGAGGCAGTTTCTTATTTCTGATCGCCCCGGATAAGTCCAATATCCGAGGCGGTTATATATTGTCAACCGCCTCGGATAAGTCAGCACATATGAGAGGCGGTTGATGATATATAACCGCCTCCTTATAATTGATATCCGAGGCGCTTGTTTGGATTTAACCGCCTCCAATATGGTTCACAGTATTAATTGCGCTACGCGAGTAGACATACGACCATGTCTTAAATGTGGCGATATGCTGGCCATTTTTTGAGCGATTTGCTGGCAATTTTTCGGTGGAGAAGCTACATTTGGAAGAGTAATTGGAGATAATACTTCCTTGTTGATTAGCAATGATTAGTATTATTTTTTGAATCATTTATCCAATAATTTTGTGATATTGCTTTGTTTCTTGGACATTGAGAATATTGAATTATATGATCACATTTAGATTCATGGGGATATTTGATTCGTTATTGTATGTTCGAATGCGTAGCAATTATGAGTTAAGATATGCAAATGTTGGAGGAATTTTGTGGCTAAAATGGAAGAGGCAAAGAATGATGGCTTAATTTTTGTGGCTTAATTTTTATATGCAAAAAATGGTACTTTGGTTAGTTAGTAATCGAAGAGAGTCGACACGTATATATAGGTTAGTTATATTAGTCAATTCGTATGGTTAGTTAATTATATTAATTAGTTAGGTTAGTGATATTATTTTTATAATTCAGTTAGGTTAATTAGTAATTGAAGAAATGTTGAACTCATGTCACGAAGTCGATGCACTTCATATTTTTAACTAAAATTTGAACTTTCCATATGCATGGCTTAGATGGATCGATCGTGGATGTATGGAGCTCGCAACACAGAGGCATACAGAGATGGAGTGAGAGCATTTATGGCAGCTGCCAAGGCGAACATGTTGAGAGAGGGTAGAGCTGACATATATTGTCCATGCGTAGACTGTGGTAACGTAAGGATTTTTGAGCTCCATCATATTGAGTACCACATCTTCAAGAGAGGTTTTACGGAAGGGTATTCAACTTGGACCAAGCACGGTGAAGATCAAGCCGTAGTATCAGATGATGATATTTTTGCCGATGAAGAAGCAACCGATATGCCCTTTGGTATCGGTTGTGATTTAGACCATGAGATGTCCGATGATCCCGACTCGATGCCTGAGCTAGAATAGATGTTGCATGATTTTGAAGGGCATGAAACCAAGAAAGAGTACTAACAATTCCTAGGCTTGATGGGGGCCTCGGAGAAACCGCTATTCGCAGTATGCAAGACTAAGTTCACTCTGTTATATGCCATGCTTGAACTATTGGAGTTGAAGGCGAGCAAGAGCTGGTCCGACAAGAGCTTCAACGAGTTGTTGGGCCTCCTAGGTGACATGCTTCCGGAGGGGAATAAGTTACCCATAAACACATACAGAGCGAAGAAGGTGCTTTGTCCGTTGGGACTGGAAGTTGAAAAGATACATGCATGTCGGAACGACTGTATCCTATACGGGAAAGAGTTTGCGAAGCTACATTCATGCCCTGTGTGCATGGCTTCTCGGTACAAGGGTAAGATTGGAGTAGAAGGAGCAGAGGAATCCATCGAGGTGACGAAGGGGACTCCTGTGAAGGTTGCTTGGTACCTGCCTGTAATCCCGCGCCTGAAGCGTTTGTTTGCAAACCCGAAGGAAGCAAAACTGTTTCGCTGGCATACGGACGAGCGGAAGACATCCGATGGAAAGCTAAGACACCCTACCGATGCTATCCAGTGGAGAAACTTCGATAGGAAGTATCCTCCTTTTGCTGCGGAAACCAGGAACGTAAGGTTTGCACTGAGTACGGATGGAATGAACCCATTTGGCAACATGAGCAGCCGACACAGCACCTGGCCCGTACTTCTCAGTATGTACAACCTACCTCCCTGGTTTTGTATGAAAAGGAAGTACATTGTGATGGCCATACTTATCGAAGGGCCTAAGCAACCTGGAAACGACATCGACATTTATTTCCAACTGTTGATGGATGATCTACAAACACTGTGGAACATAGGAGTGCAGGTATGGGATGCGGACAAAAGACAATACTTTACTCTGCGGGCCATGCTGTTCTGCACGATCCAAGACTTTCCCGCTCTCGGCAACACCTCCGGTCAGACGGTGAAAGGACACAAAGTTTGTGTCATATGCATGGAGAATACCGTGAGCCTAAGTCTCAGGAATTACGGAAAAGTGGTGTACATGGGTCACTGGCGATTCCTGCCTATAAGGCACCGTTACCGGAGGTGGATGTCACAGTTCAACGGGAGAACAGAGAACGGTGCGAAACCAATGCCATTAAGCGGTGCAGAGATATTCGAGAAGGTTAGCGATGTCAATGTCGTGCTTGGAAAGGGTCAGAAAAAAAAAGGTGGCAGATGAGTCCGCATACTGGAAGAAGCGATCGGTGTTCTGGGACCTACCATACTGGAAGGATCTAGACGTCCGGCACTGCATCGATGTGATGCACATAGAGAACAATGTCTGTGACAGCGTGCTGGGTCTACTGCTAAACATGAAGGACAAGACGAAGGATGGCGTTAAGGCCCGACTTGACATGGTTGATATGGGAATCAGGCCCAAGCTGGTGCCCGTACTTCTGCCTAACGGGAAGACATACATCCAACCTGCCTGTTACACTTTATCGAAGGCCGAGAGAACCGAGTTTTGCAAGTTCTTGCATGGTGTGAAGGTTCCATCGGGCTACTCCGCCAACATCAAGAGGCTCGTCTCGATGTAGGACTTGAAACTAATCGGCATGAAGTCTCATGACTACGATGTTATGATGACACAGATGCTCCCAATTGCAATCAGGAATATTCTGCCACCTAACGTTCGAGAATCTATCACCAACCTGTGCTTCTTCTTCAACAAGATTTCACAGAAGGTGATGGACGTGTTCGAACTAGATGATCTGGAGTTAGCGGCGGCGGAGACTGTATGTCAGCTAGAGATGTATTTTCCCCCGTCTTTCTTCAATATAATGGTGCATCTCATCGTCCACATCGTGCACGAAATCAAGATGTGCGGGGCCTATCTTCCTTCGGAGAATGTACCCGTTCGAAAGATTCATGGGAATCTTGAAGCACTACGTGCGAAACAGGTATCGACCGGAGGGAAGTATTGTCGAAGGTTACGCTGCGAAGGAGGTTGTCGAATTCTGTGTTGACTACATGGAGTCAAACCAACCGATTGGCGTGCCACGCTCTCGGCACGAAGGCAGGCTTGATGGTGTTGGGACCATCGGAAAGAAATCAATAACGGCCGATCAAGCTGGTCACGCTCTCGCCCATTTCACGGTGCTGCAACACACGACCGCCGTTGCCCCGTACATGGAGGAGCACAGGGCAAAGTTAAGGCAAGAGCATCCAAATAGAACCAATGCGTGGAGGACGAGAGAGCATAACAAAGAATTCAACAAGTGGTTCAAGGAGCGTCTTCGTTTAGGTGCCTCTAGCGACATGCTAACCTGGTATGCGAAGAGCCCAACATTTTAAGTCGTCACTTGGCAAGGATATGACATTAACGGATACACATTCTACACGAGAGATCAAGATAAGAAAGCACATTTCAAAATAGTGGGGTCCGCATAGAGGCTTCTGACTTGAGCGGGAAACGGAGCTGGTACTACGGGTTCATCGAGGATATTTGGGAGTTGGACTATGTGTACTTCAAATTTCCATTGTTCCGGTGCCGATGGGTCAATCTTCAATCTACAACGACACTTTTTTTTGTGTGTCTGGATGGAGTAAGTCATGGCCTAGATGATGACAGGATGAAATGTACTTTGTACCATATAAATTTATTACATCTGTCTAAATTTATCCAAATATCTTGTTGTGTCGCTCCCCTAAAGCTGTGGCATTGTGACATGTTGCTTGTTATCCTATTCATTCGAGTTATTGCCTCACATTTACTACGATGATGCTTAGATGCAAATATTGGAACACAGTAAGCAACAAAGCTAGAAATTATTATTGGGATGTTATGTAGACAATTTTTCAAGTTTTAATATGTACAATTTGTGTGTACATTTTGAGGATCTATAGTTCTAAACAATAATTTCATTTGTCCAATGATGATTCAGGAAAAAAAATGGTTAGATACCAATAGCAAGTTTAACAAGTTTGGACCAATGGCAAGTTTAACATGGATGTTAGGTTTGACTTCAATATGTTCACTGATTGCTTTTTGCTAGATTGGGTTGTTCCATTTAAGCCTCTCAAGTATTCGAGTTAATCGGTTAATTGGTGCAAAAACTAATTTAGTGTGATTACTAACAAGATCTATCAGAAAGACTTTGTTACTTTGAACATGTTTAGTGGAGTCTTAGTAACAAGCTATTGTAGAGCTTGTTACTGCTAATAAGTTTGATCATTCTCTTATGATGCCATGTTATTCTATAAATCCTGTTAGATCAAGATTTTAATTACTTCGCATACGCTCTACTAACTTGATAGTAGAACTTGTTTAGTTACTCCTCAATACAATCGAGATGAACTCCCCACCGCCCTCCCCTACAATATCACCATCGGGGTCGCCAAGACCTTTGACATCGTCAGGAAAGGGCTCTCGCAAAGCAAGGAAGCCATCGGGGAGGCCGAAGGGCAGATGGGTAGTTCAGAGCTTGGATCCGGTGACCGGAGTTCCTCAGCCGGAAGAAACCCGAAAGAAATGGCGGACGTTATGCGGGGTGGTCGCCCGTTCTAGGGTTAGGATCACCCTCGCCGATTGGGGCGAGCTGACACGGGAGGAGCGGAGGTCCCTGTTTGACGAAGTCAAGGGCTCCTTCATGTACCCGGAAGAGGTCGAAGCCGATTTCTACCGAGAACCTATACTGACGGCTGGGAAGTGCTGGAGGAATTTCAAGCACAGACTGGTGAGGGACTATCTCAAGCAAGATAAGTCACCTTGCCAGGCATACCCGGATGTATCCGAAGAAGATTGGGCGGAATTCTGCGCCTTGAAGTCTTCTGAAGAGTTCCAGGCAGATAGCCAGAAGGGGCAGGAGCTAGCCAGGAGGAACAAGCACCCACACTATCTCAGCACCTCAGGGTACGTCGGTGCTAAGAAGAAATGGGCGAAGGAGGACGAGGAAGCGGAGAAGCACGGACAGCAGCCGGTGTTCTCGGTGACCGGCTAAACACGTAATAACTTCGCATCGTATAACCAGGGGCCATTGGATCCTCCTCGTGATCGTGCCGAAGAGGAATAAGGTATATTACCTTGATTCCATGAGGTGTAGCGCTGACCATCGCAAGCAAGCGTACGTGGACATCATGCGTCTACTCGATGAGTGAGTACCAAAACTTTCGACTTCGTCCATGCCTATTCTTTTTTCGTCCCAAAGGAAAAGACAGTTCGATGCTAATTGTTTTCAATCACATAGAGTGTTCGGCATGTACGTGGGAGACACAAGGAGGGAGTGGCCATCGAGTTACGGCATGACTCCAAGTTTAAGGTATTTCGTAATGTCCTTGACTCCTCGAACTAATGCCATCATACTTCTTCCCTCTATACCTAATCGATATCCCTTTTGTAGTGCCGGCAACAACCGGAAGGATCCGACGTCTGTGGGTATTACGTGTGTTTCCACATGCTAGCCCTTTGCAGCAACCCAAAGTACGGTGATCTAGCGGTATGAAACCATCGCCACTACTAATGTCTAGTGTTTAATCATGCTATTTGCCCTGAGCGTAAGCTTCATGTTTGCAGGAAGGGACGAAAATCATGGCAATCAAACAGTTAGAAGACATGGACATGGCCCAGATCCGATCGCACATCACTAGCTTCCTAAACAACGAGGTCATTAGTGCCCAAGGACGCTTCAGTATCTCGGCGGCAAGCTAGGAAATTAGGATTGTGATTAGTTAGATCATTACTTAGGTTTCTAGTTAGGTCATTAGTTAGGTTTATAGTTCGGAAGCTTCAAACTTTGTAGTTATCTTTCGAACTTGTGGTCTCCAATGATAAGTGCACTTGGAGTTTGTAAATATCATTTACTTTTTCTCTCGGTGCTAACGTATATATGGGTGTCAAATAATTCTATCTTCTTCTTATGAATGTCACTATTTAACAAATGAGACTTTTTATCAACAGATATCATGTACAGAGGCTGCGGCGAGTGGTTTGTATTCATGTGAAGCACTTAAGAGATGTTTACTTTTTTTCAATTTGATCAATATCATTGCTGTGAATTGAGCATATGTCACAAATGAACAAGTTTTGTAATATTACTTATATGTGTATGTATGTGAATGTTTGAAGTTTATGTCATGTGATTGATGCGAGAATGAATGATTGAATAGTGTGCTATATAAATCTGTTGTATACGTGCTGTGCTATAGAAAATTCATATGAACTGTTTGCCTTTTTAGAGAGGCTAGTAAATCAGGCAAAATAATGCCTGTTTAAAAACATATCCGAGGCGGTTGCAACTTAACAACCGCCTCGGATATCTCCTAATGGAGGCGGTTAAGCTATCTTCACTGCCTCGGATAAGGAGTTATCCGAGGCGGTTTAAGTTATTCTGAGTGCCTCGGATAACTACTTATCCGAGGCGGTTAAATTATTCTGACTGCCTCGGATAACTCCTTATCCGAGGCGGTTAAGTTATTCTGACTGCCTCGGATAACTCCTTATCCGAGGCGGTTAATAAAATGTAACCGCCTCCGATTACTCCTTATCCGTGGCGGTTGCCATGTTTCAACCGCCTCGGATAAGTCTAATCCGAGGCGGATGCATAACCACCTTCGATGCATGCCCCCCATATCCACAACCACTCCGTGGAGGCGGCTGGTATAACCGCCTCGGATGTGCTATTTCAACCGCCTCGGATATGGATTTCTGTACTAGTGTACCTAACCATAATCCTCTGATCGATCCGCCGCCTCCTAAACCCTTGTCCTCCAACGGTGCACGCCCTACTGTCGCTGCTCTCTTTTGTAGTCTTGGTCCTGTTGCTCTCTCTCCCTAGCACAAGGCAGAGGGCCCACTGGCGGCCGGAGAGATGACTGGCCCGTCACACAGATGCTGCAGGGGACATTGCTGATCTCCGTTTCTTCATCGTTGGACCTGTCTATGGGAGGGATGGGTGTGCAGGCGCTCAACGGCTCCTTGTTGGACCTAGAGATCCTTAGCGGGGCTTGTAGGAGATGCCGTTCCAGCTACTAGTGCCCGTGAAGGATATGGAGTGCCCCATGATGGCCGGGATGGCCGCACGAGCGACCATGTTTGGGCCAAGAACCTTGGAAGCAACGGCCGAGAGACACTCAATTTTGATACATGCGACAATATCTTCTCCAAGTCGGGCATCTCGATCCTTCTACATGGTATCAGTCGCTGTGTTCTCCCTGTGAACACGATCCTCTTCTCTGCTTCCGCCCTCTCTGATTCACCAACCCCGCCACCATGGACAACCCCGGCTCTGCCGCCTCCTCCGGCTTCACAAACCCCTTCGTTTCTGCACCCACCACCATCTCTGACCAAGGATATGCTCTGGGCACGAATCCGACCAGCTTGTCTACACTGGCGGCGATCAGTGGACGGTAGCCTGTCGTTGCTCTTTTTCATAATTAGACATTACATACGGTTTTGAAAAATGTCTATGATGTATTTATGTCATCATAGACGATTTATCATACATAGGTCTGTGACGACGATTGTGATCCGTCTACGATGTGGTCTTTTGTAGTAGCGATGGGCCTTTAATTATAATTATGGCGATCTACCAGTTATGATTTATTTAGTTATAATTATGAAAATATATCGGTTGTGATTTGTTTAGATACAATTATAAGGATGTATTGGTTGTGATCTGTCACCACTACTAAATAATCTGACGTGGTGTTGATCGCATATATATATACACGGTAGAGCTAATCTGCCCTCAGGACGCCGATTTGCTATTCTACGCACCGGTGGTAAATCTGTGGCGATTTTTACTGTTAGTTTCTGGTATCGCTGGTAAATTACTATCGGCTGAGAAGGGTTTACTATAATCTAGCCACACTTTTACATCCTGCGCAATTTTATCGATGGTAATTTCACCGCGGCTTACGATCATGATTTTACTACATGAGTTATTTCCTTTCTAGTATGGCGTGGTTAGACATGTAATAAATATATTGCCATGAGATAGGAAAAGCATGTACAATAATAGTAATTTTGAGATATGTTTAAATAGTCTCTCATACTACAAGAAGTGATAGTAAAAACATTCCTACAAAGGTAGTACTTTTGTAGAAACTTTTGCTGTCCGAGCCAGAAAACGATAGTAAAAACTATTAATCAAAACTACTACTTTGAATACACAAAATTACTGCTAGAGCTATTCTGTGCTTAGGGACAGATTAGGAGATCTATGTACATATATATAATATGATATATATAAATATATATGTATTACTGAGTAGGAGTAACCTCACGGAAAGGAACACAAAACATGACCATACCAATATCTAAAGCAGAAGTAAAAATGAACAAGATAATGAATGCTATATGTATGACCATATTTCCTTACATTATAGGTTATGAGAAATTTTCATACCCTCCCAAGCTATTCTAAACTATCTATTCCTTTCGATCCAAGGGTCTAGATTAAGCATGTTGGCCTACTACCTCCTGGAAGGTCGCCCATGACTACATACTAGACATTAATGATTTTGTATTGATATATTTTGATGATGGGTAGTACTACCACCATGGGCTCGTAGCCAGGTCCACGAGTTCATCAATGGGCCTCCAGGAAGCATAGCCTCTAGTCAGTGAATCCTTATCGGGATGGGAAAGCAACACTTAACACGTCACTGGGAAGAAGTCCAACTCGTGTACTACGAGGACTCAGGATATGGCAACGAGAAGGAGTCCGACTCGTGGACTACGAGGACTCGATACAAGGTTACCGCCCAGTTCCGCCTATATAAAGGGCACAAACCCCTCCAAGAGGGGACAAGTTTGAATTAGATCGAGAAGCCCTAGTTGTCTAGCTGCCTTCGAGATCTATAGCCTTAGCATACAACTCGCCGGGTTCCCTACCCGTCGAGTTCCCCTTGTAAACCGATCTCGCCGAGTTCCCTGCTCGTCGAGTTCTCTTTGTAATCGTCTGTACACCAGACCGCATATCAATTCCATCAAGAGCAGGACGTAGGGCTATTACCCATCTCGGGGGCCCGAACCTGGGTAAATCTGTGTCCGGAGCTCGAGTTGATCTGAGTCACAGCCCCGCTACCGTATAAATACGTGCTGTATGGGTACGATCATCGGTACCCCCATATACCATACATCGGCAGCTGGCGCCCACCGTAGGGCCCTTACGTCAGCTTGGATCTACTCCAACAACACTTACCGACAAGATGGTGTACGCGGGCTTCGACGACAAAGACTTCTATGACGTCTCGTCTGGATCTCGCAATAGCTGCACCAACGCCCCTCATCAAGCAGCGGCTCGCCGACTCAGCAACAACTCGAGATGCCAACCCACCTGACGGCTCTACGAGTCGTTGTTACTCCACACAGCCGCTCAAGCTTCAACCCCTATGCTTCAGATCCACGCGATCTACGAAGCAAGATCAACTTCAGGCGCGCGCTGGTGCTTCTACCAGGCTCGGTCACTATCTGACCGAGTTACATCCGGCTGATCTCAGGCACCATCTCAACATGAAGCACCTCCGTTCCACTACACGACAACATCATTACGGAGCCCGAGGTATCTTCCCCCAAGGCAACTCCTCTCGCAGCAGCCAAGGATCGAATATTCTTGACGATGCCTTCCCTGGAGATTGCTCGAACCTCCGCTTTATTACAACTCCAGAAAGGTTTGACTACGACTTCCCCCATGTTTACATGGCGGGAGCAGATACTACGCCCCGGGCAATTCGCCCTTTAGCCGTTGGGAACGCTTCTTCATCAATTACCCCAGTCTCCGAGGCAGGGAAAAAAGCCGCTCACTCACGGGCCATCGCCGCCCAAATTAAACAGGCGCTGTCTGATTGCTTCGATGATGCAACTCGACTACTCTATGAGGAACACGAGCGGACACTGGCCGACATCCAATATGTCGCTGAGACTGCACATGACGAAGCCAGGGTTCTGATCAACTCTGATCTAGATGCCAACAATGCCGATCCGAACGGCGAGCCACGTAGCCGCTCCGAGGAAAGACGAGACCAGCATACTGGCTCTAGACATCAGCGGGTTGAAGAGTCGCCTAGCACAGCACGAACCCGACGGCAATCCCCGACAAAGAACCGAACTCGGTCACGATCGCCTAGTAGTAGCCGTGACCGTGGTCGTAAGGATTGCGATGATCACGATAACCACCGCAGACGTGGCAAAGCCCGCATGGACGATTCGAGTTGGGAGGATCGCCACCGCAACGACAAACACCGTTCCCACCACCGTGACAATCGCCATCACCGTCACGAACGCTATCTCAACTATTCATCAGAAGACGATGGCTTCATCTCCCGTATTATCGCCGGTTGCCCTGCGCTCTCTTCTCGACTATGAGGAGCGCGAATACCAAAGCATGTACGTTCCAACAAGAACCTCGAGTACAACGGAAATTTAAAAGGAGACCCGAGAGAGTTCCTCATCAAATTTACGCAAGACATCCTGACGACCGGGGGGATACTACCTCAATGGCCAATCTCCTTCCCGCGTGCCTGGTCGAGGATGCAGCCGCCTGGATTCTGAACGTACCCGAGGGGTCCATCCGTAGTTAGGCTTAGTTCCAAGACATGTCTATCAAGAGCTTCTCCACCACTCATGACGCCTCCACCATGAGGTCCGAGTTCAAACGAATATGACAAGGAAGGGACGAAGGCCTTCGCGACTTCGTCACCAGGTTCAAAAGCAAAGTCAACATTGTCCCAGGACTTTCCTTCACTGAGGTACTCGAAACCTTCCAAGCTGCTGTCCGCGACGAAAGATGTCTGGACCACGGCTACACCGCTCAACCACATAGCACAGCAGAACTCGACATATTTAGCACAAAAGAAAATAACATACTTGGAAGGTGTATTACTACACATCCACACCATAATTGACACTGTATCAGCCGTACTTGAAAGAAAGGAAATTAGAAACATCGTAACGTGACAATGATCAATGATCGAGTAACATATTTTAATCCGATCACTTGACAACATATTTGATCGAACATAGTAAATCTTGTGATATTACAACACTCTGATCGAATGAAAGAAAATCCTGTAAAATATATATTTATGCAACTTGTAAGGGTGTGTTTGGTAGCTTGCATGACCCTGGCATAGCTGTTCCCCTCTGAGACATGCTGAGTGTAGACATGCTGAGTACATACAACTGCAGTTGTTTGGTAGCCTGTATGTGCTGAGACATGCTGAGCTGAGACTTTGTTTGGTAGTCTGTATGTGCTGAGACATGCTGAGTTGAGAGTTTGTTTGGTTGCCTGTATGTGTTGAGACATGTTGTGCTGAGACTTTGTTTGGTAGCATATATCTGTTCAGACTCTGTTCAACATCATTTCAGCAAATTTCAGCAAAACTAAGTCATTTCAGCATCATTTCAGCAAATTTTAAGTAATTTTAGCATCATTTCAGCAAATTTCAGCAATACTTAGTAATTTCAGCATCATTTCAGCAATAATAAATCATTTCAGCTATAATATGTCATTTCAGCACATAAATAATACATTTCAGCACATATTTCAGCAATAAATAACATATTTCAGCAATAAATAACACATTTCAGCACATAAATAATGCATTTCAGCAATACATCACCATCAGATTGTACCAAGACACCACTAGATCCACATTACATATAATAGTTCAACATCCATAATAGTTCTGCATCCACATTCAAGTTATAATAAGCACTACAAAAGGGATAATTTTTTGAATTGCACCAACTAACACCAACTCAAATAAGATCAGGATTCTTTTGCAAGATACGCTTGAACGATGCACGGCAGACTTCATCTTCCATCTTCACGAAATTAAAGCATTTTCCCTTATGTTCTGTTAGATAATCTAAAACAGCCAACCATTCTTCAAGCTCAAACTCAGCAAGGTCCATAACGGCATTGTACAAATCAGGGTGCGTTTCAGTATGGCACGTGTTGTTGATAGCACTCGCAATCTCACGCACAGCATCGGACATGTTGTTACACTGGATTGAATCTTCTTCACTGAAAACAGATGTCCTCTTTCTCTTCTTACTTGAAGTAGGCGAAGGCTCATTAGTAGCACTAAGACCAGGAACACCAAACTCAAACCCAGCTGCACCATGCACAAATCCCTCTCTACTTGTTCCTTGGTCCTCCACATCAATAGGTTTTCCCAATGGCTCACTAGACCCCATTGCAAACTTCCCGGTGGCGAGCTTATCAGCGAAGCAAACTTCCATATATGCGTGTCTTCAAAGCCCTTTCAACCGAAGTCCTCAAAGAAGAGTGTCTTAAGCTGAATAACTCTTTAGCATTCTGGGGATGATTCCCTCCACCGTACTCCTTCAGGTGGTACCTAGTGCCACGATATGGTGGAAGAAAACCTGGCCTCACAACATACCCCGCATCAACAAGATAACGTGGGTTGTAGAGTCCTAAACCTTTGGTTATGACCGACTACTAGGAGAAACATGGCTACTTGTTCCTCGATAGAAGTATGGATGCTATCCTTCAACAACTCTCTCTCTCTAAACAAAGTACACAAACGGAAAAAGGGAGCTCTTCTCATTCTTAGCTGATTTGAGTAATTTATGTCGCTAGAATGATAGATGTATCTCAAATTTGACTCCCTAGCTATATCACTTTCGGCTCTATCACCAATTGTTATCCTTGGGGTTTGTTCCCTAACTCTTCTTAACATAAACATCATATAAGCACACAATACGGCAACTAGGCCGGCTCCTTTCACAATGAGTTGTCGACGTTTTCTTCTCAAATCATCCATCTATACAATAAACACATATCAATGTTTCATCTACGAATATATTTAATGGGAAACTATACAATGCATTAACAAATAAACAAATTGACTAGTGAAACAAATGGATAGGAAGCATATCCATTTTGTGAAACAAATCCTATACGAACCAAATAAATACATATCAATGTTCATCCTATAAACACATATCAATGTTTGCATATCAATACTCTTCATTAGTTATCCAATCAATGAGTAAAAGATATATTTTTCCTATCAGGATAAGCGTTGATCCTGAATTAGCTATTTCATATGTTATAAGCTGTAATGAAAATTTTGGATACTCTCGACCAAGTATTGGTATGACTTCCTATCACCAGCAACTAGCTCTCCCACAGCCGGAATTACAGAAAATGAATAGACATCGTAGCTGTAGTGGGGAAAATGGATAGTGAACTTCCGAAAGATCAGAGAGCAGTGCAAATAAGCAGAACAGTAGAACGCCACACTCACATTACTTTCCACAAAGCACTGGTACAATTTTTTGGAAGGGTGAAATAACACTAACATCATTGCAGCAAATAAACAGAAAAGGAACCTTTTCTCATTTCCATTGAATAAACAACAACAAATAACTTGAGTTCTTCTTATGGGCAACCTTCAGCAATGTTCAACACATAGGTTGCCACAGATGATAACTTTATTGCAGTGCTTAGTGCAAATGCTGAAAACTAATAGTGCATATCCATATGAATAGTATGTAATGATAGTATTAAACCAGTAGCATATCCATATGAATTATCAATGCACAGACAGCTCAGAAAGAAAAAAAAGCTCAGTGGGTGCCGGCCGTGGCGCACGGCCTCGCCGAAGGAGGAGGAGCGCAGGCGGCCGGGCCAGCGCCGGATCTGGTGGTGCCTCCGGTGGCCGGCGGCGGAAGGCACAGTCGACGGCGGCGCTCGACCTGCGGCGCGACGGTGAGGTAGGGGAAGGGAAGAGGGAGAGGAGGAGAGCGCTCACCAGCCTCGGGAAGCGGCGCGGAGGCGGCAACGGCGACCGGCGTCGGGCGGAGGAGATCTGGGCGGGGGCCGGCGGAGGAGATCTAGGCGGCGGGAAAGACGGGGAGGGGGAGGAGGCGCCCGGCGCGGTGCTCCGTCAGTCGCCGGAGAGGTCGGGGGAGGCAGCCATGGGCGGAAGCGACGAGCGGGGGCGAGTTAGCGTGGCGGCGAGCTGGGGCGGCGGCGAGCTGGGGGGAGGGCCGATCTGGGGCAGCGGCGACCTGGCGAGGCGTCGAGCGAGGGCGGGGGCGAGCTGTGGCGGGGCTGCTCCGTTCGGGAGAGGAGGCGGCAGGGGCGGCGCTGCGTTCGGGAGAGAGAGGGCAACAAAGCCCTAGCTGGGAACGGGGGCGGGGCCTGGCTTGGGGGAGGGGGCGGGGAACAGGTGGGTCGAGCAGGGAATGGGGTGGGTCGAGCGGGGAACGGGGCGGGATACTTTTCGGGATGGGGGGAGCTACGCTGAGTAGGGAACCGGTGGACCGAGGTTCTCTCTCGGGCATGGCTACGAGCCTTTGCTGGTATGATGCGGGCCTGGTTGAACTCATACAGGCTACCAAACAAACAGTAAAAAATAGGTTGTTGAGGGAATAATCTGACGTCATGCAGGCTACCAAACACACCCTAAATGGTTTAGTAGCGCAAAACACATGCGTGATCGAGCACGCATATTCTAGCCTTGAATTACCATCTTGCACTGCCTAAACCCTGTTTAAAAATGTGTTATATTTTTCCTAAAATTAGTTTGTGAAAATCGAAATGTTTCTTAATTACTTTCTCCCTCCGTTCGCAAAAAGTATACGTACTGCGTAAGAGCCATCATCCATCCATCGAAGAGAAAAATATATATGAAAATAAAGATTGTTCAGAGAGCGTGGATTTCTCTACGAAGTGGTGACGTGCGGGAGGCCACGACATTGCAAAGCATGCATGCATGCGTGCCTAACCAAGAGGAGAGCCAGCACAAAGCTACGACGTCCATCAAGTTTTTTTAATTAACAGAGAGCTTATCATCTCTCGACTTCTGCATCGAATAAATGTACATAACCTCAAAAGTTTACAAGATTAAAGTGTTGTGTCTACTGACACTAAAAAAGACAGATTACATACCAAATTAATATGATGATCGATATTAAGTACTATTAATTTATTACATAATCAATCGCTATCCATATGGCGATATAAATTCCCTGACAATTGCCGTCATGCTAACGCAGCCCGCCATCATCTACTCAGCTAAGTTCAATACATAACCTAACTATCTAAGAAAAAGAGACGTTGTTTAGGAGACATGACGCATGATATCTGTTCATATCGCTCCGATTGCAATCCTAGAAACAGCAAGGAATGCGCTATGCAGCGCAAGCGGCGTGCAAAGAGAACGAGTGGGAGGTGGCATGTAAATGAAAATATATTTACGTGGGAGGGCAAACGTGTCGTAAGTGAAAAATCGAATGCGACATAATCCAGTCTTAGCGGCATAAAACGATTAGTCTGTCTTAGGCTCTTATCTATGGTAAACGCCATATTTCCTTCACATGCGTGTATGTTTTTTAATAATACACTACTGCAGAAAGTGACACCAGTGACGGGCCTAAAAAGCCCAGTAGTGACGAGCGGGCCGGCCCGTCACTGGTGACCCGCCACTGGTAACTGGTTATCAGTGGCGGGCTGTCCGCTCGTCACTGGTAATCTAGTTACCAGTGACGGGCTCTCATGCGCGCCCGTCACTGGTAATCTAGTTACCAGTGACGAGCCATATGTTCTGCCCGTCACTGGTAAGATATACAGCAGTGACGAGCTCTCCAGTAGGCACGTCACTGCTGTTATGAGAGGCCCAAGCACGTTGCTGCCGCGGCAGCAAAAACAGCCCTTTTGGCTGCCGCGGCAGCCATTTTCGCTGGCGCGGCAGCAAAAACAGCCATTTTCGCTGCCGCGGCAGCCATTTTCGCTGCCGCTCCTAGGGCGTCGGTCGCCGTTCTCCTTGGGCGCTCTCCAGCCCCTGTGTACTGCAGGGGTCCTGGAGGGGGGTGTACCCCTTCGGTCGCCGTTCTCCTAGGGCGTGCCGCTGTGGCCTAATAGCGCTTGCGGCGATGCCTCGTTGCGTCGGCATCCTACGTGCCCGGTATGCTTCGAAGGCCACCTCGCTCGCGCTCTCGGATGTCGCACACGATAAGTACATATGTCAAACCGACTACGAAAGTAACAAGTGGCAATACGTAAATATGTCCAGAAACGTACAAATTAGACCAGTTCGGGAATACACGACCACAAACACAATACATATGCAATGTTTTTCCGTTTCGAAGGGCCTATCTTGACGCTTTTTTCCCTCGTCTAGGGCCTAGCTGCATGTTGGCGCGCGAATGGGTCTTCGGTCGGGATTTGGCGAACTCGTTGCTCTGTGCGAGCGGCGTGTTCCTCCCTTGGGTCAGTGCCGGCGTAGAAAAGCCCCGTATCGGAGACGACGTCCTTGTTGATGATATTCGCAAACGCATTCTGGAGGCGTGCAAACTCTTGCTTCCAGTCATATGGCTTGTGTTCGAGGTTATTACTCCACTTGCGTAAGTCGTCATGTTTGCGAAACGTGTTCCGCGCCCGTACAAAGTCGTCCATGTGGCAGCAGACGTAGTAGCCACACGTCACACTACCCTCCGGCTGCTGTCTGCACCACCATTCGGTCACGTGTTTAAAGCGTGGAGCGCCACTTCTTTTTACCATAGTTGCTCCTCCTCCCTTCTGTGCAAAGTCGAAGAGAGCATCATCCAGAACTTTCTTGAGCAGGGTGTAGTCTTTCTTCACCCTCTTCATGGAATCAAAGTAAACAACCTTGCTTTCCTTCGGCATTAGCACTAAGAGGATCCAGTGGTCGCTGCGCAGACATGTGAACAAACCAATATTAACCCACGAAGTTGGCTAGGTGCACAAGCAAAAGAGAAATTTACGAAAGCACAAAGTAGAGAATGACTTACAAGGGATTGTAGGGCACGAGTAGGTAGTCCTTGCCCTTATGCGCTATCATCGCACTCACGAGGTATTCTTTCATAATCTCCCTACCTTCTTGGGAGCGAACGTTGTTCTCGTGCATGTGAAACGGATCTGCTATTGCAACATCGAGAATCTTCAGGCGTCTGATCTCTCTGGTTAGGTGAAGCGCCCATAGCCTGACGAAGGATGCTTCGAGGCGATAAAGGTTGAACATGCCGAAGATCTCCGCAAAGTCCAGATAGAACTTGTCCGCGGGATACTGCTCGACGAAATGGAAACCCTCTGGCACCTTCGCCGTGTAATACGAGACATTCGTTTCATCGGGTCCTAATTCAATCTCTCGAATGTTCTGATGCAGAATCTTCATTTCGTTCGGGAGGACGTCGAACTCATCCTTTGGTACCATCGGGTGACCCGGGATGTGATTGGGCCGCCATTGACGACCCGTTGCTCGCTGTCCTGATTGGGAAGATGCTGCGTACGTTAAGGATTTCTTCAACCTCGCGTCGCGCTGTCTATCGTAAGTTCCAGTGCTAGCATGTGTCTTCTTCGCCCCTTTTTTGGTCGTACGCTCCGTATCGAGAGATACGGCCCTCTGACCGGCCATCGCTTCTTTGGCTGCGCCCACGAGTGTTTTAGGAGTCAACTTCGTGTGGGCTTGCTCGTCATGCTTGGGTGGCGGCGTATCTACAAATGCGCGTGCCTCTTCGTCACGAGGCATGCCATGCTCCCCGCCATGCTCCGCGGCCTCCTCGGCATCCTCCATCTCAAAATCCCTGTAGGATAGAGGTGCGGAAATACCCAAAGGAGATGGTCTTGCTGATGGACTGTGGGTGTGGCTCGGCGAAGGTGCTGGACGATTGGAGGTCTCAATCAACTTAATCGCGTCCTTTGGCCACCTAAGGAAAAACCCCTTGCAGGCTCCTAGCTTCTCGTATCCCTCTTCAGGGGGGTCAGTCAGAACCAAGTCCTCGAAGGTGCCGACCACCTTAGTCAACTCCACCCTCGCCATGTTTGGTGGTAAATCCACACAGTGCATCCTGTTCTCCGGCGTTACTGGGTGGACTCGACCGTACGCGACCGTCACCATCGAGCCGAGGACTTGGGTCTGCAGATGGCACGGAGTTATCACCTGCGGAACATACGTACGGGCCATCGATGTTAGAGTCGAAACAACGAAAAAGTTACGACATCCTTACGATTTGTTGAGCCGACGACGCTTACCGTTAGGCCGTCGATTGTATTTGGCGACCCGGGGCCAACGCCCGAGACAGAGGGGCTACTACTCCTTGCAGCAGTGAAGGGCGGCGGCTGCGTATCCAGATTATAGGGCGGCGGCTGCGTATCAGGATGCGTGGGTGGGCGTCGTAGTTGATCGTATAGAGGCCCTAACAGACGTTTCACAGCCGCCTCCACTCGCGCATCGAATTCTTCATCTTGCTTGGCTTTCCTCCTCTCGCGGGCAGCCTCGCGGGTTTGGGGACCGTAATCAGCCCATCGAGCCCCATACCCGACGCCCATGACGCGGCCACGAGTCTCCGGCTTCCCGAGAGCCTTGTTGATAGGGTCTTGCCACCTCTCGGTACCGACAGAGTCCTGGGAGCTCTCAGGTTGCTGGCTCAGCTTTCTCTGCAAGCAACATGAACCGTTCAGAAACGTAATCTTTAGGAAATTAATCTACGTAGGACAAATAAAGTAAAATGGGTTCAGAGGTTACCAGTTCTTCGTGCACGTCCTTCATTTTCTCGTGCGTGAAGATCGGTTCCCCCGTCGCCGGGTCAAATTTTGCGCGGGCCCTCACAAAATCCTTTCCGCGCCCTTCCTGGATGTCCGAGAAAGGGGGTTCTTTCCCGGCCGCAATCAACCTTGCGTCCTCCTTGTCCCATTTAGGCCTCTTCCCTTGGTAACCACGGCTGCCGAGTCTGTGGTCACCCACGATCTTGCCCCGCATGTCCTTCCCCCAATCACTCTTCCTCCTGAATTCATCGCCGGAGCGAGTTTGAATGAACTCGGTCCAGTCCGCCTCATCTATCGTAGGCCATTTCTTCTTTATCACGGTCTCAAAATCTTGATCCTTCATTTTATTGGCATGGTATCGCCAGGTATTCAAGGATTTGGTCATCATGCTCAGGGCTTTCGTCGCGACTCTGTTTTTGTCGGCCTCGGGGACGGAGTACCTGCTGAATAGCCTGTCCAGGAGGAGAGTTCGAAGATGCTCGGTTTCTCTCGTCCTTATGTCGGAGGTTGTGATCTTCACCGTTTCACGCAGGATGCAGCCTACGGCGTTTGAGTACCCCTGTGCGGCTCTTACAGGACTGGCAGGTTTACCCAGATCGTCCACTCGAGTGATTACGAACGTCTCGGTACTCAACTTGTTAGGTCTCCTAGGCGCGAGCCGCCTTTTCCGCTTGGCTGGTGGAGCCCCGTCCGCCTGTTCTTCTTCCATACCGGTCTCGTACTCACGGCCGGTCCCTTCGTCACGATCGGTCGCGTCTTCAGCACCGCCGGACTCTTCGTGGGACGACTCGTACTCGTTGTTATCCCCGGCAGCAGGCTCGTCGACGATGGCCAGGTCCCGGGGAGCTTCCGTACGGCCCTCGATATCTCTGGACGACGCCGGGGCATCCGTTGGTGTCCGCGACGAAGAGGGAGAACTTCCGGCCATTTTCGGACTAAATGGAATTAAACTTGTTAAACAAAAATTAACGGAAACAAATTTCCGCAGGTTATTGAAATAAATTGTTGAAAATTCAAAATTTCGGCATGACCTTTGCTAAAATTATGCAAAATTGAGTATCGAACGTTGACAAAATGTTGACGAAGCAACATTTCGTCTAAACGTTGAACTCAGTTTCCCTGAAAAAATAAACAAAGCAACGAATGTTGCCTCGGCTCGACGGCCGGTACCAGAAGCATATACGAATTATATTCCATGCACATCTCACATTCATCTTCGGTACATTACAGCAGAAACAATGTTTGTAAATGAGGAATCTATAACTTTGCCAAATATACATGAATGAATCTACAAGCATTTCGGTTTTATTTGAGAGCATGAACAAGAATGGATTAACAAAACATGGACCACGCTTCTAACATTCAATTAACAACACATGTACCACGCTTCTAACATTCAATTAACAAAACATGAACGTGAAGAAAGCATTCAATTAATTTGCGAAAATTCCATTTACAGCAAAACACATGAACATACTGTAGTTTTCAGATTATGAGAACAACAAATCATGGATAAACATCAAATAACCTCATGTGAAAAGACCTCCGTACCCCTATTCTAATTCTCCTCAGTCCCCATAAGCATTCTCACTGTTTGCTTCTCTTCTCACAATCTCAAACATGGATAGCTCTCATAATCTCCCACAAAGACCATCATGCTCTCCTCCATCTCCTCAGTTCCCCTCAATCCATCTCACAAAAGTCCCCACAATCTCAAACCTAGGGTTTGAAGGGCTGCACAAATCATGAAACACCCTAAAAAATGCATGAGAAGGGGGAAGGGGGAAGCCTTACCTCGGTCCTCGGTTGGAGGGGCGCGGGGCTACGTCAGTCGTGGTGGCGCGTCGGTGGGAGAGGGGCTAGACGGCGGCGGCGCAGCAGACGTGGAATGTGGCTTCGGAGGAACGAAGGAGCCGGCGAGGGTGGCGTCCGGCGAGGGCGCGCGGCGTCCGGTGATCAGGGAGGCGGCGAGGACGCGCGGCGTCCGGTGATCAGGGAGGCGGCGAGGGCGCGCGGCGTCCGGCGAGGAGCGGCGGCGGCCTGGCGGCGTCCGGTCGCGCGAGCTAGGGCGTCGATTTGGAGAATTAGGGCGGGCGGGCGGGATTTGGAGAGTTTTTCTCCAAGTCCCGCCCGCCCGCTCGTATTTATATCCTCGTTAGCAGTGACGGGCGGATAAGGGCACTCGTCACTGGTAAATACACCAGTGACGGGCCTATAAGGGAGCTCGTCACTGATAAGTTATATACCAGTGACGCTCAGACATAAATGCTCGTCACTGCTAAGTTATATACCAGTGACGCTCAGACATAAATGCTCGTCACTGCTAAGTTATATACCAGTGACGCTGAGACATAAATGCTCGTCACTGATAAGTTAGTTAGGGTTAGTTAGTTAGGGTTAGGGTTAGTTAGTTAGGGTTAGGGTTAGGGTTAGGGTTAGTTAGGGTTAGGGTTAGGGTTAGGGTTAGTTAGGGTTAGTTAGGGTTAGGGTTAGTTTGTTACGGGTTTGTTAGTTAGGGTTAGGGTTAGGGTTAGGGTTAGTTTGTTACGGTTTGTTAGTTAGGGTTAGTTAGGGTTAGTACTTAGGGTTAGTAATTAGGGTTTGTACTTAGGGTTAGTTAGGGTTAGTTACTTCGTGCGTATAAATAGAATTAACATAAATACCATTATTGTTATATACATAAATTTCACAAAAGTGAGCTATACATCATTAATTAACTTAATTAAATTACGACATTCTTCGACAATCTTCTCACTCTTCGACAGTCTTCTCAACGGTAGTCTTGGTCTTCTTCCTGGTATAGGTTAGCCCCTCGGAGTGACTTCGTCTTTTGAAGGGACGCACGGCGGGACATGTAGTATTTCTCCGCCTGCTGGGCCGTGGCTGATTGTCTTCCTCCGTATCCGGGTCGTCAAATTGGTCATAGTCGTCTTCGTCAACGACACCATCGATTCCAACGATACTCCTTTTGCCCCTCCTCATGACATGACGGCTTGGCCTCGTCGGGTCGGCTATGTAGAAGCATTGGGCCACTTGTTTAGCTAATACCCACGGCTCATTTTTGGCACTGATCGCTTTCACATTTACTGTCTCAATAGGAACTGCTTTCGGTATGACCATGGTAGTGAAATAGTCTTCCGTTTCGACATTCTTCGCCCATCTTACCCGGAACATGGGGATCTTGGTTACGGTGTAGTCCAGTTCCCAAATCTCTTCCAGCCTACCGTAGTATCTGTCCTTTTTCTTACCGGTCAGGGCCTCCATCGTCACCCCAGAGTTCTGGTACACACTCTTCTGGTCTTGTGCCTCTGTATAGAATGTGTATCCGTTGATGTCGTATGCTTGGTATGTCCCGACATTCATCAGGGGTCCCTGTGCCACGTGGAACACCGTCCGTGCTACGTCATCATCTTTTGAGAAGCTATGTTCGTCGAAGTAGTTTTTTAGCCACCTGGCGAACGTAGCGTTGTGCTCTTTCATGAGAGCCGCCTCGGTCTTTCTTGAGCCGTGCTTTGTTTTTAACATTGCCATGTGCTGAATAACGTAAGGACGGACCACTGAGAGGTGCTGTAACACTACTGTGTGCGCTCTGACGTAATCGTCTGATCGGTTCGGAGAGTCACTGTGCACATGTAAATCCTTCTTTCCGCGTCGGTGACCTACGCCATCGAGCCTGCCAATGTGCCGATTAACAGGCACGCCTATAGGTTTGTCGACTTTCATGTAATCCGTGCAGAACTCGACGCTCTCCTCCGTGAGAAAGCCCTGGACGATGCTCCCGTCCGGATGAGACCTGTTGCGAACGTATCGCTTGACGACCCCGTTGAACCTTTCCAACGGGTACATGTTGTGTAGGAATACTGGGACCTAGGTCGATGATCTCCGGGACGATATGGATCATGAGATGAACCATGACGTCGAAGAATGCGGGCGGAAAGTACATCTCGAGCTCGCATAGTATGACAATGATCTCCGCCTGCAGTCGCCGGCAACGCTTCTTAGTGATGGACTTCTGAGAGATAACGTCGAAAAAGTTACAGAGGTCAAGCAGTGTCTCGCGGATCCATGGCTCCATTAGCCCTCTAATTGCAACCGGAAGTATCTGCGTGATCATCACGTGACAGTCATGAGACTTCATACCGATTAGTTTGTGGTTCTGCGTGTCTAGAAATCTCTGTATGTTTGCCGAGTAGCCGGAAGTTACTTTGACACCTCTGAGGCATTTGAAGATTTTATCCAGCTCGTCTGTACTTAGAGTGTAGCAAGCGGCGGGACAGTCCGTCTTGATTTTTGTAACATTCCTGCCCAACTTGGTCTTCTCCTCCTTGGCCCACAGCTCTCGTCTTATCCCCAGTTCCTCGTAGTCAGCTCGTGCCTTCGGCCCATCCTTTGTCTTGTCTGCCATGTGGAGCAAGAGACCGAGCACACTCTCACAGACATTTTTCTCAATATGCATGACATCTATGCAGTGGCGCGTCTCGAGAAAAGGCCAGTAAGGCAAGTCCCAGAATACAGATTTCGTTTTCCACACGCCTCCCAGCGGCTTTACCTTCTTCTGCTTCTTTCCCGCCCTAGGGCACTCACCCCAAGAGTTCAACATCTCGTATATTTCTTCCCCACTCCTCTTACGTGGTGGTCCTCGGGTCTCAGTCGTATTGTCGAACTTTTCTTTTTCTTGTCTCCACGGGTCGTCCTGTTGAAGCCATCTTCGGTGGCCCATGTACACGATTTTGTGAGAGCCCGGTAGGTGACGACTTGTTGTATCTTCCATGCACTTAACACATCCTTGGTATCCGTGGCAAACCTGGCCGGATTGATATCCATAAGCGGGATAGTCTTGCACCGTTGTGATCATCATAGCTCTCATATTGAAGTAGTCTCCTTCGTGAGCGTCCCAGACCCGGACCCCTGGTTCAGCCCACAGTGTATCTAGCTCCTCCTTCAGTAGTTGGTGATACACGTTCAGATCGTTCCCTGGTTGCTGCGGCCCTTGAATTAGCATAGACAGGTGTAGGTACTTCCGCTTAAAACAGAGCCACGGAGGGAGGTTGTACATCCATACGACCACGGGCCAGGTGCTGTGCCTGCTGCTCATCTTTCCAAAAGGATTGAGTCCGTCCGTACTCATTCCAATTCTGATATTCCTCGGCTCTCCTCCGAATTCGGGGTATTGGTCGTCGATTGCTTTCCACTGGCAACCATCCGCAGGGTGTCTCAGCACGGCGTCATCTTTCCTTGGCCTCTCGTCGTGCCAACGCATGAGCTTTGCCTCCTTCTTGTTTGCGAATAGACGCTTCAAACGGGGAATGAGTGCAAGGTACCATACAACCTTTGCAGGAGCACCGCTCTTCACTCCGTTCTCACCATCTGGTTGGTAGTTCTTTCCCCGCTTGAACCGGGATGCTTTGCACTCGGGACACTTGGTTAGCTCCGCGTACTGGTTCCGATATATGATGCAGTCATTCGGACACGCGTGGTATCTCGTCACCTCCAATTCAAGAGGGCACACGACCTTCTTGGCCTCATCGCAACCACGAGGCAACACGTTCCCCTCCGGCAGAACTTTTGCGAGATACTCCAATGTCTCATCGAGGCTTGTGTCCGTGCTGTTGTGGAGTGCCTTGAGTCTTAGAAGTTCGAGCGTGACTGAGAGGCGGGTGTGCTCAGGGATTGCAACCGGGATACAAGGGAGTCTCGGAGTCTTTCACCAGTGTCTCCAACTTGGCAGCCTCTCTACGAGCCGCACTATCGTTATTCGTCTCCTTCACAACCTGCTCTTGCACATGACGGTCCTGGACCATTCCGGCCAAATTGTCCCCCGTGCTTCGCGTATCCGCTTCGGCCTCTTCATGTCCTCCCGGCATCTTTATAATCCAACCGTTCTGCTTCCGGCTCCCCATGTCCTGCTTCTTCATCTAACCCTTCGTCGTCGGCAACAACCTCATCCTCCTCACCGTGACTTGTCCACCGTGTGTAACCTGCCATGAAACCCCATCGCACCAGGTGCATGTGCAGAAAACCAGATTTCCTTTCGTACATCTTCAGGTTTTTGCAATCACGACACGGACAGCATATCTTCGTGCCACCCTTTCGCACCATATCTCGCTCGGCGAAATCAAAGAACTCATTCAAAGATGTATAGAAACTCTGTGTGTTCCGATCGCCGTCATACATCCAACTTCGATCCATCGGTCGTTCGATCCCTAAGATATACGAAAATTAATTAGTACCAACCTTTCATGAGAGGCTAAAAAAAAATTTTCTTTCCAATTGAGATAAAAGTTTTCTTTCCAATTGAGATTTTGAAATATTACATAAAACATTTCAAAATTTGGCAGGTTATTAAAATAAATTGTTCAAAATTGAAAATTTCGGCATGACCTTTGCTAAAATTATGCAAAATTGAGTATCGAACGTTGACAAAATGTTGACGAAGCAACATTTCACCAAAACGTTGAACTCAGTTTCCCTGAAAAAATAAACAAAGCAACGAATGTTGCCTCGGCTCGACGGCCGGTACCACAAGCATATCTCCCATTCACATTTATGAAATACATTTCATGCACATCTCACATCACCACAGATCCACCGAATCAAAGTATCATTTGCTTGTCATATATAATTACACATATATATATGATTCTGCCTCAGTGCATAAGAAACATAATTACACATATATGAACCAATGTATACATAATTACACATATATGAACCAATGTATACATAATTTCATATAGCAAGGCATACGAGTAACAAATGATCACTGATCAATTTAGGGGAAGACAACAACAGTTCCTTTAACATCCTTTAACATATACATCTGCTCTTATAGATGTATATAAGATGCTCCTCAAACATATGATGGAAGCATCCTTAAACATCCTTTAACATATCCATATGTTCCTCAAACATATGATGGAATTGAAGCATCCTTTAACATATACATCTATAACCATCCTTTAACTCTAGATGGCTCAAACAAAATTGAAGCAAATTTGGGGGAGATATCTGCTCTTATCAGTTTTAAAGCAAATTGAAGCAAATTTGGGGGAGAGCAAGTTAGCTAGAGGTGATGATCATGGATGATCTAGCTAGATTTGGAGGGAGAGAGAGATGGCAAGGGAGCTAGGGGAGGTGGGGGAAGCTTTTGGAGGGCTAGGAATTTACCAGGGGCGTCTACGGCGGCGGCGGACGTGCAGGCGATCGGCGAGCTCGCTGCTGGCCAGTGAGCTACGACTGGCCAGCAGTGAGCTCGCTGATGGTTTTTATAGGGCAGCTTACCAGTGACGGGCACACATACGAGCCCGCCACTGGTAAATAACATACCAGTGACGAGCCCAACGTGCACCCGCCACTGGTATGCAGGCAGGGAGCGAGTTTGGCGGGAAATATTATCGGTGACGGGCTCCATGATGCGCACGTCACTGTTATATAATATATCAGTGACGATCTCCTATGTGCGCCCGCCACTGGTAATTGGTACGTTACCAGTGACGGGCAGTAATAGATGCTCGTCACTGGTAATTATTTACCAGTGACACGTGGCAATTGACGCCCGCCACTGGTAAATTTTCGGTTTACCAGTGACGTGTTTTTTTTGTGCTCGTCACTGATAAGTTGGCTTCTATAGCTGTTTCTGGGGTAGTGCTAGGCAATCCTAAAATGAAATCCATGCTAATATCCTCCCAAGGTGCACTAGGAACGGGAAGTGGGGTGTAAAGACCATGAGGGTTGAGTTTGGACTTAGCTTTGTGGCATGTAATGCATCGTTGAACGAATCTTTCCACATCTCTTTGCATCTTCAACCAATAGTAGTGGTTAGAAAGCATCAAATAGGTCTTGTCTCACCCAAAATGCCCCATCAAGCCGCCACCATGTGATTCCTGCGAAAGTAGCAAACGCACGGACGACTCGAGAATGCATAGCTTGTTAGCTCGAAAGAGAAAACCCTCATGCACATGATATTTTTCCCAACCCTTCCCTTCTTTACAATTGGCAAAAGGAGTAGCAAATTCAGGATCATTAGCATATAGATCTTTCAAACTTTCTAAACCCATCACTTTAACTTCGAGTTGATTCAAAAGGGTCATTTTGCGGGAAAGAGCATCCGCCACAACATTTTCTTTACCGTTTTTGTATTTGACTATATAAGGAAAAGTTTCAATGAATTCGACCCATTTTGCATGTCTACGGTTCAATTTGGCTTGGCCCTTAAGGTATTTCAAAGATTCATGATCGGAATGAATAACAAATTCTTTTGGCCAAAGATAGTGTTGCCATACTTCAAGAACACGAACCAAGGCATACAACTCTTTATCATAAACCGGGTAATTAGGTTGAGCACCACTCAATTTCTCGCTAAAGTAAGTGACCGGTTTACCCTCTTGTATGAGCATACCCCCTATACCAATCCCACTAGCATCACATTCAACTTCAAAGGTTCTAGTGAAATCCGGTAAAGCAAGCAAGGGTGCTTCGGTTAGGCGTTTCTTTAATTCTTGAAAAGCATTTTCTTGAGATTGCCCCCACACAAAAGAAACATTCTTCCTAGTCAATTCATTTAAAGGAGAAGCAATAGCGCTAAAGTCTTTGACAAAACGGCGGTAAAAACTTGTCAGGCTCATCTTGAAGTTGGACAGTGAGGATCTTCTTGGTGACGATGAGGGATGGTCCCGCCTCGGTCTCGCAATAGATTCGCTCTTGTCCATCTTCATATTCTCCTTCTTGCTCAAGCCTTGCTACTTCATGGATGGCATCAATCTCGCCTTCGCTTGCAGACTCATACTCGCCTTCTTCGGTGATCAACAGAACACGTGCATTGGAGCACTCTCTTTGCATGTGACCACGCCCTTGACACTTGAAGCATATGATGTCATGAGTCTTGCCCATGGAAGCCATTGAAGAAACATTGCTTTGAGCTGGTGCCCCTTTTGAGGAAGAGGTGGTCGGACGGCTTGTGTTTGACCATTGGCGCACGCTTGTACTTCCACCTCTAACATGACTTTCTGTCTTGGTTGATGTAGGCCTTGGGGCAAACTTTGCACTCGGAGTGGGGCAAGGAGCAACCGCCGTGGGGCGCGTGGTGTAAGGAGTGGGACGAGAGGCATATGCTGATGTTTTCAAGTAGCGGGCATCCTCTTACACCTGGCGCTCTACCTTGATAGCTTGATGCACTAACTCCACAACTGTGTTGTAGGGTTGATGGTCAGTGATGCACTTTATTGGGTGGTTCAATCCGGCCAAGAATCGTGCCATTGTTTGCTCTTCAGTCTCTTGGACATTAGCTCGGATCAAAGCGGTCTCCATTTCCTTGAAGTATTCTTCAACTGTCCGACTGCCTTGTTTGAGATCTTGGAGTTTCTTGAAGAGATCTCACTTGTAGTACTTGGGCACAAAACGGGTCCGCATTTCTCTCTTCATCTCTGTCCAGGACATGACAAGGGGTTCCCCATGGTTGTCTCATTGATTTTGCACTTGTTCCCACCAAATGAGTGCATATCCATCGAACTCAAGGGAGGCCATGGCAACCTTCTTCTCTTCGGAGTAATTGTGCATCCGAAAGACCTTGTTCACTTTGAGCTCCCATGTGAGGTACTCTTCGGGATCAATGGCATCACCGGAGAACTTGGACATTGTGAACTTGAGCTTGCCAAACTTTTCCTCCCCATCTCCTTGTTGACCCCTCTGCCAAAGGTCTGTACCTTCATTCCATCTTTGGAACCCTGGGTCTCTTTTTGGATGTCTTTGATGTCTTGGTTCACTTGGTTGATGAAAGCTTGAACCTCCTTCTGATGCACTTCCTTCATTTTCATCATGCCCATGGTGGCTCCTTGAACGCCCTTGATTGTGTGGTCCATGAATTGGAGCTCGGGCTCTTGACGAAGTGAAAGGAGCTCAGTGTCTTGTAGTTCCTCGAGTTTGAGTATGCCATGCCGCCATTTTGGCATCGGTCTCATCGAGAGGCTCTTCTTCATCAATCTTTGCTTCTGGAATTTGGCCTTGAAGTGCTTGAACAACTTCCTGCACGATGCTTGTCTTCATAGCTTCCATTTGTCGGGTCATGTCGTGCCTCAAGTTTTCCACAGTGTCGTGGAGACTCCGTTGGAGGGCCAAGTGTTGTCCTCGAGTTACACAGTCTTCATTGCCACTCGCTCTGTGTGATCCTTCCCTAGACATGATTAGCAAAGCACAACTATATGTGGAATATATGGAAAAACTAGAACTCTCTCACCTCACTCACCTCAATAGTCCTTGCCTCCTTGGATTGAAGGATCGAAGGGCTATGGAGGGTAAAGGTGACCCTCAAGAGTAGGTTGAAGAAGTTCCAAGTCCCAAACACTATCTCATTTAGAAGCTTATATGGAGCTCGGAAAAGGTTAGCACAACACACATACTAAGCAATTGGATAATGAGGTATTGCAAAGATTAGTAATAATCCACAATAGAAACAATGCAATAAGAGTTGATCTCAAAGGATATAAGCGAAGTTCAAACAACTCACACACAAGGATAATGGGATTTGTGCAACCAAGAAATGAGCTATCACAAGACTTTGCCTAATGAAGACTCGAAGTTCTTGTTGCACAAATGCTAGGAAAGATGCTAGCTCGATTGCAAATAATGTAGAGTGAAAGATTTGCACCCTCGGCTACTTCTCTAACCTATTTTTCCTTCTAAGCTTTTGCATTTTCCTACAAAAGATAAATCACTTTCTTTCTTCTCTCTTTTTTATATCTTTTTCTCTTCCTCTTTTCTTTGTGCCAAGTTCTTACAAGACTATCATTTACAAATTGCCAGAAAGAAGAGTATTCTTGATAGCACGAGTGTACAAGGCCCTAGCAATCATCAAAGAGCTAGTCTTGATAGGATCAAAGTTTTCGCAAAGGAAGAAGTTGGCTCACAAGGGAAAGAGGGCAATAAAGATGGTTTTCGAGGATTATATCTTGCTTGTGGAAACTAGACTGTCCGAAGATTTTGGATAACCTTGTCCGGATACTCCGGGGCAGGCCGGAGATTCCGGGGTAAATTTTCCGGATACTCCAGGTGTGCGGGAGGTTCCAGATCTGAACAGGGCGGCCCGAAAGTCAACAAATCAGAGGGGGGATTTGGAAAATAGGCCTAGGCAACACAATAGGAGCTTAGATCAACAAGTAAAGCAATGATCTAGTGGATCAAAACCAACCAAAGCTCACCCAAAACTCCGAATTTCCATCTTGATTTCAAATCGGGCTCTTTTTGTGGGGTTTTTGAAATAGGCAAGAAAAACCAAAACAAATTAAAAATTGGGGTTAGGGAAAAGAGGGGATACAAATCCAAACCGTGGCAACCTAGAGCTCTGATACCAATGT